>PVHY01002756.1:91368-120373 GCA_004024945.1 Uropsilus gracilis
AAAAAAAAAAAAAAAAAAAAAAAAAAAAAAAAAAAAAAAAAAAAAAAAAAAAAAAAACTTGAAGTTTTGGGCATCTTACTAACTGAATCAAAGATAAAGGCAAACAGTGTGGGCCATCAGCATATTTGGTTAAAATTAAAATGCTTATTACATTACCAGTGACCTGACCTGACCTGGAGCAAATAAGCTAACCACCTTAAAAGTTAGTTTCCTTACAAATAAAATGAAGAAAATAATACTTACCTTGAAGACATCTAGTGAGGACTGAGTGAAATATTAGAAAAACATGTTGTAAACTCCTGGCACATAGTAAACACTGAGTGAATATAAATGCCATATGATTAACTAGTTTGCTCTCTCCCTGCATTGTCTACAATGGAACATTTGCCTACATTTTCTCAGGCTTTTGCATTCGCTTATCTGGCGACCCCTTCGAATGTACGGAAAGAAGAATATACTAAGCAAAAATTTAAGTTGTTGGGTTAAAATATTTACTTCTATGTAAATCTAAATTTTAAATCACAGTCAAGACAAATTTTTCATTCATATGTACAGGCAAACATCTCCTATGACACTTGACCATGACCAGACCAGTTCATAGCAGCCACGTGGCCAACAAGCAAAGGAGAGTCATGGGCACTGAGCTGATAAACACAGATTATAGAACACAGAGAAATTCTGCCACTGCTTTGCTCTTAGATACACAACAAGCAGTCACACAGAGCTTGTTGGACCTGAGACGTCTCTTTTATAAAATAATGTTGAGCTGGTAGTGTCTATAGATCCTTCAAGGTCAAAATACTTACATTCATGTCACTTGGCTACCATGGAATTAATAAACAAGTGCATGAACTACCAGTGGTCTAGACTCAAATAATCATTTTAGAGATAATAAGAGAAAAAGTGAGGCACAAGGAGATTATGTTAATGTTTATGGTCACTTGAGGATTGTAAATAATCAAGTGATTAAAGTAGCCACTTTTTAGTATCCTGATTGTCTCATCTTTTCAAATGAAAAAGGTCTTATTTCAAAGCACAGTTTGGTTGCATTCTGCCCAATTCTTCACAAACCATTGAGGTAATGTTTATTCAACCTCACACTTTAGCAACTACTTACGATCAGTGTTTACAAGGGTCTGAGATTGCCTGATGGTTATTAGTGTTATGCAAACCAAAATCCGTCTAAATTTGTTAATCTAGACAAAACACAGGGGCAACTCCAAGCTAATGTGCAGCATTCCATCTCTGGGTTTATTCAAGTGTAATGCACCTTTAATGTCAACTTGGATTTTTCAACTCTCTTCACAAGCCTCATAGTAATTATAGACAACAGGAAAGCTGAACTCAGCCGGAGAGACAGCACAACAGGAAATTGTGGGGAAATTTTAAAAACAAAAACAAACACAGACAAAACCTCTGTCAATTTTAAAAAAGATTTAGAAAAAAAATACTTGTCCCAAAGTAATAAAATACAAAGAACACGAGGCAGGGCACCTGACACACTTGAGCCTTTTCTCTCCTGCTTGATGCGCTGTTGCCAGGTTGCGCTGCTCCAGACAGGCCCACTCTCCCCTCCCCTCCGGCCATGTGAGCCAATCATCAGCCTATTTTTGGCTGCACAGTTAATGACCTGTTGGTGCCCACACTTTTCACTTTGTCACAACAACTGGGGCCTGCAGCTGAGGCACAGCTGGCCTCTCCTTCTCCCAGGCCTATAATTTAGTTTAACAGCTTTAGGGACAAGAGGAAATGGCGGAGTGCCCTGTAGCCCCCACACTTGCTTCAGAAATTAGTTCCGTACCATGCTGTATATATACTCGGGAGTATTTTGGGCAAACAGTGTAGGCAGAACAGACCCAGATGGGCACATAGCACTGACTCTGTACTTCTGTAGGGACAGTTATGTTCTGAGAGAGAGAAAAGGAAGCCTCTTGAGAGGATATGTTTGAGATCCTGTGTATGTGCAGGTGTGTGTATGTGTGTGTGCCTGAATGTGGATATATTGTGTGACCATGTGTGTATGTATCTGGATTATGTGTGTTAGTGTGTGCACAAGATGGTATGTGTTTGAGAGAGAGGAGAAAGAAAGCAGTATGCATCAAATAAGGCTTGCTTGTGTCAGTGGGTGCATGTGTGTGTGGTACATCAAGAAATATGTGAGGCACTTTTTCCAAACATGTAATTTTTGCCCTCAAACCAAAGATAGGTGAAAACCTTATACCACATTATACAAAGGTCTTGAAAACAGTGTGGTTGCCTGGGAGACACAGCTTTCAGGTGAGTTAACTCAACTGGCCAAATTCACTGTGGAGCACTTTAAGTGCCCCGGGGGTGACAGAATGAAGGGTACTCTGTGAAACAGTGCTACATTTCCCAGAGCCTCTGATTCAGTTCCAGGAAATAAAGTCCTCATGAGTGACAATATGTCAACCGAGGATATGCAGCCAGATTTACAGATAGTGCTGGGTTTGAGGCACTTTGCTTTATACCTGAAGTGTGTGGATGGACAAAATCCCCCTGAGGCCTGGAATCCAAGGTCCTGCAGGGAAAGAGTGGTGAAGAGGAAACAGGAGCTCTTCAGCTGGGACAGAGATTTGGGTATTAGACCAGGGAGTACACAGTGACTGCCCCGAGGAGATTTTTTTAATGGTTTGGGGAAATCTCACTGGGTCATTGCTTCTTTTCCTCCCCTCAAGCAATCTGGTGCATTTGGAGCTGTTCTTCAGAGGAGGACAAAGCAGGAAGAGGTAGGCAGATTTCTGGGCTGTTGGGCATAGACCTCCAGAAGGTGGTCACACTGAGGTCGAGGAAGGTATGGAGTACAAGAGTACCAGAATCTGCCATTACTGAGCAGTCAGTCCCCAGGCAGAGGTGGAATGGTGGAGTCCAGAAAAATCAGAGGCTCTCACCCAGCAGTTTTTGCATCAGTAGAGAACACAGAAATTAGGCCACTACACAAATACTTATTCTGCTGCAAATGTAGAATTAAGGTTCTCCCTTCTCTATGACCTCTTTTTTTCCTTCCACTCTCTCAATCTCAGCAGTCAGCAAATGTATAATTATTTAGCCCATTAAAAAAACAACTTCCTCTTTGATGTGATATCTCCCTGTAGTCATTATTCTTCAGCTCCTCTTTGCAGCCATGCCATGCACAAGGGTTTTATATTTCTGTTTTAGATGTCTAATCCTCCGGTTTTCCAATCCTATTCCTTTCATCTCTTCTGCAATTGACTTGAAACTGTCCTTTCAAGCTCCACATCCACTTTTCTTAGTCCACTATGCCAAGCTTGTTCCTCAGTTTAACCACCCACATGCTTACTTTGTGTAGGTATGACATGGTATTAAAGACCTAGAACTCTGAGACCAGAGAGTCTGCATTCAAATCCAGCTCCAGTATTTGTGAGCTGGGAATTGAATTAATTAATTTACTCCTGGGATTCATTTTCCACCTGTAAATTAGACATAATAAAAGAACATAAATGATAGGAGGAATAAAATAATGTTATCAGTTGATAGATATAGAAGATCCAGAACAGTGACAAGCATGCTATAAGCCATATGCCAACCCAGAGACTTCCTGTGCCCAGAATTTACTCACTGAACTTTTAGGATAACATCATCTCATATGTTCAAATGTCATCTGAATTTTGACACTCCCAATTTTGTATCCCCAAATAAAAGTTCTAATCCTAATCTCAAGACTGATACACAACTAGATACATAAGACAAATACACCTTTAAACACTTATGTATGACAGGTATCTCAAACTCAGTCTTCTTGCTGCTTTGAATGACATCAGGCATGTCATGTTCTTTTTAAGAAGTCTGCATGGGTTAGTCCGTCCCCTGCCAAGTTTTACTTTTATGTCACCTTCTTAATGAGACATCTATCATCCAGCCCATCTCCATGCATGCCCTCTTGACATCCTCTTCTTTTTTATTTTTCTGTATAACATTCATGATCCCAAATATATTTGTATGAGTGTGCGTGTACCATATATATATATGGTATATATATGGTATATATATATGGTATATATATATATATATCATATATATGCTGTGTATATATGGTACATATATGATATATATCTCCTTATATATTCATTATTTTTTTTTTATTCAAAACTATATCTCTAGCATCTTGAACATTTGCCTAACATATTATTAGTTGTTGAATATAGATTTAGTAAATTAAAAAAAAATAATTGGCAAATTGATCAACAATGGTCCTTCAGGGAAAATACAGGATGCAGTGGAAATTTATATTGAGTATTTCCTTAACTACAGTGCTAACTGGTCTTCTCAAGATGATGACATTCATGCAAAGTAAAAATGAAAAGAAGGTTGTCAGATAGTCACCCCTGGAAACTATCAAGATCAAAAACAAGGTCACAACCTTGTCACAGCCAAGAGGAGCCTCAGAGGAGGATGACAAAATGCAACGTGGCTTCCTGGATGGGATCCTGAAACAATAGAAATGACACTGAGCAAAACAAACGAAGTGCAAACAAAGTATGAAATTTACTTAATAATGTTTTGTTTATCAACTGTGATAAAAGTATCTTAGTAATGTAAAATATTAACAATACGGGAGTTCTCGGGAAATACAGAAAATTTCCTACATTATCTTTGCAACTCTTCTATAAATCAAAAACTATTCCAAAATTAAAGGTTAATTTTCATTATGTATAAATGGTGCAAAACTCTTTTTAAGCTAGTATATTTCAAGATGATGATACATTTCTGGGGTAATACATATATCAGAAAAGAAGATAATAATAAAATTTAATTAAAAAATCTTTTGTTTTTTTTCCCCTCAGACTACCAAGTCTCCATGATTCACTGAGGAAACTGATTTATTAAGAAAATGACAGGTTTTGTGTTTCCCTCAACCAAGAAGCAGTTTGTGCCATTATTAATCTTTTTGGGACTTTGGCTTATTTGAATTTGGCAAGAAGTGGTTTAAAGAGAGAATTTCTTCACTCTGACTCAGCCTTAATGGGGAAGAACTAGCATCTTTTTCAAATGAGATGGGTTCATAACAATTCCTACTACTTTTGCTTTATGGACTGTCACCTGATATAAAATAAGAAGATCCTGTTGGGTTAAGTATCTCTATATTCAATGGTGAGTAAGAATTCTCCAGTTAATTCCAGAAATCAGTCAAACTAAGAGATATGATTGGGAATGTATGTAATGCAAGTATGTGGAGATGAGGGGTGCAATTGTAATTATGAATTACAGTTGTAATTGTGAATTACAATTTTCACACACTTTGGTTTCAAAGAACAAGGCAACCTTGTTTTTTGTGGAACTTCACCTTTTCTCTTGAAAATTCATGTGTGGTTAAGTCAATTGCTCTTTTCAGCTCTTTGTCCAAATAAGTTCTTTTCTTTTTAGATAAGTTCGCATTATTTGTTTTAGGGATCTTTAAATTATCTTACTTGAATGATTTTTAAAATATCAGCAAATCCCTTGATAATTTGCCAGTTGTACGTATATGTGCATTCACATATTGTTCAACAGTAGTGATCTAAAACTTATGATAGTTTTCAAAACACATCTAGGTACACTCCAAAAATCAAAAAAGAATAAGTTCAATAAAAGAAAGCTAAATAGGTGATTAAAGCATCCAAATTCTGCAGCTAGACTAATCTGCACATTTGACCTCTCTGAACCTCTAAAAAGGGATTATATATCCCACGGGTCATTTGTGAAGTTAAGGATATACAAATGTATGCATCCCATGAAAATGAAGAAGTAATACAAGAGTGCTTGACAAATAATAAACACAGGTTAATATTATATTTATACATTTTACTTTCCAAAACAGCCTATCATATCTCTTTCAAATTAGAGGTTAGACCAGTGAGAAAAGTTTCCTAACCACAGCCCAAGTACAGGGCACCTGTTTCACGTTGCCTATTGCCTGTAGATGTCTCATATACCCATAAAATGAAGGAACAATATGTGAGTTCTTAGCATCATTCATTCAGAAGTATGGGTCTGAGGAGAATATTCTCCAGTGATCAGTATGCTGAAAGAAACCCCTGTTTTTCATAACACCAACTGTTCCTGAACCTTTCCTATGGGTCTTATCATAAAGTCAACCACAGTGTGCATACTTGCTTTGGAAATTACAGTGTACTCATGATTACCCAATTTGCCACAGGCCTTTATAGCCACATTTGGTAACAGTCTATTTCCATCATAGCAAGTGGTGAGAGACCTCAGTTCCAACCTAATTACGGTCCTTACCATTTGTCTCCTTCACCAGAGTGTGAACAATCAGGAGCAAAAACTGTTCATTTAGCACCTAGCAATATCCAGGTAGACCAGATGACCTTGTACTAAAAATCTGGCAGGAATTTTGCAATGATTGGTTGAATACATAATACCATATTCAGATGCTATTTCAGCAAAGTCATCTTTATCCCCTACATGCCTGGTGTGTGCAGAGCCTATCCTGTAAAACATCTATAATCTAATCAATCTCTGGACATTTAATGTCCCTATTTAAAAGCAATCTGTGATCAAACATGCTATTTCGCTTATATTTTCTTCTTTCCAGCCCTCCTTGGTTTATTTTAAACAAATTAAGCATGTGATTTTCTTTGACCAGTGGAAAAGTGGCAGCAGGATCAAAGATTTTAAGAAACAACATTTGTTGTGGTTCACCTTGTTGAATCACTTAAGAGTCACTGTAAGGATTCCCCCTGCCTGGACCCTAAGAGGAATCACACATGGAACTTTTCTGACCAGCAGTTGGAGACTGGAGTGCAGCCCTTGGGCCCAACCTGGAGTTTATTGTTGTTTTAAGCCATGATATCTTGCACTGTTTATTATATACTAATATTTGACTAAAGTCTGCCATGCTAACCATTCTGTCTCTTGCAGGGATACTTGCCTGATTAGAAGTGATTTCCTCCCCATTTGAGTTCCCAGATGAGTTGTGAAGCATCTGTCATACACTATGGATTATTTATAATTTTATACATCATGAATTCCCAACCTGAATATGAACTGGTGTGTTCAAGAAAGATATCTTTTACTTGATTGTATCTCTTACTATTCCCCACTTATTAGATTACTCAAACTATATGTTGTTTAAATTTTTTCATTAATAAAATTTCTTAAGTATCCTATGATTATGAATTGTCATTTCTTCCTGTCATAAAAATGCAATCACAATGTAGCTGGAAGGGCGGAGAGCTTACTAATAATTATTAACATTCATTGATGACTTATTAAACACCAGAATCACTTAAATCTTTACACTAACCCATTTAATATTTCAGCAGCCAGATGAGAAACAGTGATTTTCTCCAGTTTTACAACCAGAAAGTTGTGCAGCCAAAATTCAAAACTTAAGTAATTGGGTACAAATTGCACACACTAAAAGAACACCAGGCATCATTAGGTCATTCATCTTGGTTTCTGAGTTAGGGAACTCCCAACACCATAATGCAGCCCTTTATGTATTAGACAGCATCATGAGTCAGAATGGCTTTTTCCCTGATGTCACATATAATGCTTCTATTCAAGCAAGCCAGTACATGTCTTCTTCCTTCAGCTACCGTTTAAATGACTGAAGGGCATCCTTACTAAAGACTTTCTCCCTTGAATATGGAGACACAATGG
This sequence comes from Uropsilus gracilis, assembly GCA_004024945.1. Lineage (NCBI taxonomy): Eukaryota > Metazoa > Chordata > Mammalia > Eulipotyphla > Talpidae > Uropsilus > Uropsilus gracilis. The sequence continues at coordinate 99,013 of PVHY01002756.1, forward strand.
ACATTTTCCTGTGATGGCCCTTAAGTTGTAAAGGTCTATTATTTTTGTCACCATTGATTTCCCATTACCTATCATAATTATACACTCTCATCATGACCTTACTTAGGCTGTGAAAGTGCTTTAAAATAAGTTTGCAAAAAAGTATGCACTGTAATTATTTTTAGATTATGTGCTCAATAAGTGCATGTTGAATTGAATTAGACATACCAACTGAAGAATATTTGACATTTTAAATGGCAACCTTTTAAAATTTTCTTTACTTCTTTGCAGAATTTAGGAGGAAAACTAGCTAACAATGTCTTGGAATCTGTGTTCAAGTATTTGTGGTAGAAACTTTTAGCAAAGAGTTAAAAATGATAACTTAGAGCTTGGTTCAACAAGTGGGTTATTTCCCAACATGTCCTGGAAATAGTCATCACAAGTGATCATTAAAGAGGAGCTACTTCCAGAGAATTTCAAATAAGATCCTACTAAAAACATCACCAGGAGCAGTCACATTTCAGAGGATAGAACTTTGGACACATTCCCTTGGCCTGTATTTCGAGCCCTGATTTACATGTTAGTAAACTTAACAGGTTCAAGATTAGTTACTACAGGATAAATAAAAAAAGCAAAAACTAGTATTGATGAATTGCTTCACTCCTTATATTGCTCTAAACATAAAAGAGATAACTTTAAACCTTTTCTTCTGCTGCTAGGAAAATCCAAGTGATCTTGTTTCAAATATTTCTGTCAAGGAGAATAGGGAGGGTGTGTAGCTAGGTAATTAAGAGCGTACTCCTTGGGCCAGACCAATAAGGATCACAGTTCTAGATCTTCCTGTATGAAGTCAGTGTACTGGGTAAGTTATTAAAATGCTCTAGATCTCATATTCCTCACAATGAAAATAGAGATAATAATAATAGCATTTCCATCATATGATGGTTTAGAGAATTAAGTGAATAAGAGAATAAAGCAGTTCACACATATAAATTCACACACAATAAAGCAATTCACACAATTCATCCCATAAATAAAAGGCATCATCATAGTCAATATTTTTAATGGTATCGGTAAGTGATAAAGTTGGATACTGGACTCAAAGTGGTTTTTATGACTAAGCATCAGTTGTAGTATCAAGTTTGTTCACATTGTATGTATGGAAATAGCGTAGAGATTTCCCTCTCCACACTAGGAGTAGACTCAGGGATTTCAGAACTCTGAGGACCTCAGTTTCTATTTAGAAAGTTAAGTTATCTGATGGCAAATTTACAAGCTTCATGCTCCATAGGCTTCAAACCAGCTTTATAATCAGGAGAAAAGTTATTAATAATAACAAAGACTAAATATCTCTGCCTAACATGACAGGGTCATATTTTACTGGAAAGATAAATGATTCTTCAGAAAAGAAAATAGAGTAAAACTCAATTAGCACAAATGCTCAAAAACTGAGTAAGTGGTTTGATAAATTTTGTTTTTCAATCCTCTGTTCTGTTATTTTTCCTTTCTTTCCCTTCATTCTTATTCTTGCCTTTTTGTCATTTTTTTTCAATACCTTTTGAGTGTATACCATATGCCTCCATAGCAATTCAGAGGTTAATGAGGACAAATCACACATATAGGCCACATTCCAAAGGGGAAGATAGATGCTTAAAGAAAATATCACAGTCATGCACTGTGAACAGTAAAGATAAACAAACTATTTAGGTGCACCATTCTTTGAATGTGGAGATTTCAGTGTCAGCAACACAAAAAGAGAAGCTAAATCTTAAGTGAAAGTTATTCTTTCTTATCAATTTTTATTAAAACATTGCATTTCTTATTTAGAGACTATTCATCTACAGCTCTGTATATGATTTAAGAGCATAAGGTCTTCAGATACATGTTACCATGCCACACTTACCACAGATCACTAATACTCCATGATAGGCCATTGGACCATTTCTTTTTCATCTCCACACCATCATCCTTCCCTTCTGGTAACCTGTTCCATAGTCAGATGACTAGGGGTTGTTTTGTTTTAGTATTAACTCTTCATTCATTTGGGGGTTTCTTTCTTTTTTTTTTACTTGTTTAAACATTCTTTTTTATTTCTTGTTTTTTGCATGTAGCTGTTCACTTTTCTCAGCACCATTTCCTGAAAAGACTATCTTTGTTCCAGTGAGAGTTTAAAACTCCTTTGTAATACTCTCTTTCTCCATATATATATATATCTCCATATATATATATATATATATACATATATATATGAGCCCAGAAACAAACCCATATATAGAATAAACTTTTATTTATTTTATATATAAAAATAAAACAAAAATATTTTATACATATATGGATTTATTTCTGAGCTCTCAATTTTATTCCATTGGTTTATGTGTCTGCTTCATTTCAAACCAGGATGTTTTAAATATTGTGGCTTTTTACTATACTATATGTTGAGGTATGGAAATGTGATAGCTCCATTTTCTGTCTTTGTCAAAATTGCTTTCATAATTTGGAGTCTTTTATGATCCTATATGAATTTTAGTAGTATTTGTAACAGTTCTTTGTATAAAGTTTTTACCTCATATGACAAGCTTACTCCTGTGTGTATAATAGTAAATGGAATCACTGTATTAATTTCTTCCTCTTCTATCTCATTGTATATAGGAAAGCAATTGGTTTATGTGTGTTGGTTTTACGTTTTTACTAAACTGATATTTTCTATTAATTCCAATCTTCAAGATTGGAATCTTGAAGTTTATCTGTATATTATGCCATCTGCAAATAACAATCATGTTTATTCTTCTTTCCCAACTTGGATTTCTTTTATGACTTTCTATTAGCTAATTGTTCTAGCTAGAGCTTCCAGTACTATGTTGAATAAAAATGATGAGAGTGAACATTCTTATCTTGTATCAAATCTTAATGGAAATATTTTCAACGTTGAGAGTGATAATACCTATGGGTTTGTAGTAAATAGCTTTTATTATGCTAAGGTACATACATGTATTTCCGGTATTTGGGAAGTTTTCAGACTGCATTGAATATTTTCAAATGCTTCTCACTGCTATAGGTATTATTTTATGTCTTTTTTTTTATGTGATACTTTATATTGACTGTTTTTCAATGTTAAATGTTCTCATGTTTCTGCTATCAGTACTACTTGGTTATTGATAGATGATCATTTCAATATGTTGTTGAATTCTCTTTGCTATGATTTATATGGGGATCTATGTTCATTGGTCTGTAATTTTCTATTTTTGCATTGTGTTTGTTTAGTTTTTGTAATAACGTTGGCCTGGAAAGTATATTTTGAATTATTTCTTCTTCTTTGATATTTTGAGAGAGGTATTTGTTCAACTTTGAAGTACTGGTAGAATTAACTTGTGAAGACATCTGGTCAAGGATTTTTGGTTTTGGAGAAAACTTTGATAACTCCTTGCTTGAGATTGGTTAGTTCAGGATTTCTTTTTCTTTCATATTCAGTCTTAGATAATTGTATAATTCTAAGAATTTGTTCATTTTATTCTTTTTGTTACCATATAGATGTTCATAATTATCTCTATCTTTGAATTTATGCAGTATCTGTTATGATTCCTCCACTGTCATTTTTAGTTTTTTCCACATATATATTTTCTTTAAATCAATATTTTCTCTGAAATTCTCACACCACCATGTTACCCATCATCTTAATCTCCTGTGCTCACCCTTCTCTTGATTTCACCCCCCCTCCCCTTCCCTTGTTGTATGCTTTAGTTCTGTTGTCAGTTTGTTACTTTTAACTTTTTTGTCCTTTTGTTTGTTTTCCCAATATCCCACATATAAGTGACCCCATGTGGTATTTCTCTCTTTCTCTGACTTAGTTCTGCTAGAATGATTCCTTCTAGCTCCATAAATGTTGCTACAAATAACATGAATTTGTCTCTCTTGAATGTTGAATAATATTCTATAGCACAAAAATACCATAACTTCTTGATCCATTTATATGGTTTTGAACATTTTGGTTGTTTCTTTATCTTGACTACTGTAAATAGTGCCACAATAAACATAAGAGTACAGATTTCCTCTTAAATTCGTGTTTTTGTATCTTTTGGGTAGATTCCCAATAGTGGAATTGTTGGATCCAACGGTAGTTCCATTTCAGTTTGAGGGTCCTCCACACAGCTTTTCATAGTGGCTGGACCACTTTGCATTCCCACCATCGGTGTAAAAGTGTTTCTTTATTTTCTACATCCACCCCAGCACTTGCTGTTGTTTGGATTTTGATATGGGCCATTTTCATAGGTGTGAGGTAGTTTCCTATTGTGATTTTGATTTGCATTTCCCTGATTATAAATGATGTTGAAGAGGTTTTCATATGCCTGTTGGCCATTTGTATTTACTCTTTGGAAAAGTGTCCATTATGGTCTTTACCCCATTTTTTGACAGGACTATTTGCTTTGTTTTTATTGAGTCATGTGAGTTCTTTGTGAATCTTGATATCAGACCCTCCTTAGTTAAATGAAGTGCAAGAACTTTCCTCATTCATTTGAGTTTCTCTTTGTTTTGGATATGGTCTCTTTTGCTGTACAGATCCTATGAGTTTAATGGAGTCCCAACTGTTTGTTTTCCTTCATTTTCTTTACTCCTGTAGATGTATACTGAAATATGTTTATGGGGTTGAGGTCAAGGAGTGTTTTCCTTGTTTTCTCCTATATATTTTGTGATTTCAGGTCTTACATCCAAGTCTTCAATATCTTTTTAATTGATTTTGTGTATGGTGTGAGAGAGTTGTCTAGATTCACCCTTTTGTATGTAGTAGTCCATTTTTTACAGCAATATTTATTCAAGATACTATCCTTGTTCCAATGTACGTTTTTTTACTTTGTCCATATCATACATAAGTGGCTTTATTTCTGGGCTTTCAATTCTGTTCCATTGGTTAGTGTGTTTTCATTCCAGTACCATGCTGTTTTAATTATTGTGGTTTTGCTATTTAATTGGAAGTCTGAGAGCAAGTTTCTCCATTCTCCCTCCTTTTGCTTAGGAGGGCTTTGACTATTTGAGCTTTTTTTTTATCATTTCATATTAGTTCCAGTAGCAATTGTTCTCTTTAAATAATATCTGTGAAATTTTTATTGGAATTGCATTAATCTGTAGATTACTTTTGGTTGATGACAATTTTGATAATGTTAATCCTTTCAATCCATGAAGGGGATGTCTTTCCATTTCTTGTATCTTCTATTTCTTTAAGAATGGTTTATAGTTTTCTTTGTATTTGTCTTCCACATCTTTGTTAAGTTCATTCTGAAGTGTTTATTTTTTGTGGTACAATAGTAAATATAGTGATTTTTTTCCATCTTTTTTTCAGACTGATTTTTCATATATAAGAAGGATAATGATACTGTGTGTTAATCTTGTAACCAGCTACATTACCTTACTGGTTTATTGCTTTTATTGCTTTTCTGTAGGGTATATATATTCTGTAGGGTATATATACATATATATATACATATATATAATCACATTGTCTTTCATTTTCAATGATTTGGGGTTTTCATTTATTTGAGATTTACTTTTGTTTTGATTTTTATTATTTCTGTTATATTGGCTTTTGGAATTGTGTTTTTAATTTCTAATTCCTCAAATATAGAGAGGAGGCTGTTTATTTGAGCTATTTCTTGATTCTTGATTTGGGCCTGCATTACCATTATTTCCCTCTTACCATTGTTTTCACTGCATCCAATAAGTTTTGTATAATTTTGTGTTCATTTTTATTTACTTCAAAGTATTTTTTAAAATTTTCTTTGATTTCCTCATTAACCCAGCAGTCTCCCTGTTTTTTAAATGGTTGTTTCCAAGTATAATATCTTTATGGTCTAAGAAGACTCTGGATATGACTTCATCCTTATGAAATTATAAGTTTTGTTTAAGAAAGCAGTGTATTCTGGAAAATGCTCCCAACTGCACATGAGGAAAATGTGTATTCTGCTATTTGGAGATGAAAAGCCCTATATGTTTATAAGGCCTATAAATACAAGGCTATAATACAAGACTATTTTACCCTGATTATTTTCTATTTAATTTATCTAGTCATTGATGAGTGGGGGGCTGAAATCTCCTACCACAAATGTGTTTATTCTAATCTATTTTTATGACTTTCCTAATGTATTTTCATGCTCCTTTATTTGATGTATATACTTTGATGAGTATTATGTCTTGTTAATGTATCATTATCTTCATCATTATGTTTTGTCCCTTCCTGTAGCTTGTTAACATTCTTAACTGTAAATCTATTATTGTAAATGTGCTAAAAGAAGATAAATATTGACTTAGAATTGCATACCAACAAAAATACCTCTCAAAAATAGTGCAAAGTATTATTAGGAAAGGAAGGTTTGAAAGAGTGAGCCAACAACAAGCATTCACCAAAGGATATCATAGAAGCAAAAGAAAAATGGCTAAATGGAAAAAAGGAACAATGGGAAACAAAACTGATAAATATGTACAGAACTCTAAATAAAAACTATATCAAATGATTATTTTAAGGCAATGTGTTTTTTATAAAAAATGAGTTTATTTTCTCCCTCATCCTTTCTTTCTTTGTTTCAAAACATATCCCAGAGAAAGACATTTGAGGTTTTATGTGTTTTATGGTTCATTTACTATTAATGAGGATGGTAAAACTATTAAAATTAACTTTTTAAGATACTCATTAAAATAATAGATACTGAATGTTGAAAGCATTGCTTCTAGCTAAACAGAGGTAAAAATGAAATACATAATAAAATATTCAATCTATCCAAAGAAAACAAAAAGAAAATAGAGACAAACCAATAGCAACTGAAACACACACAAGATGGTAATTTTATCAAAAATGTGTAGGTAATAGTGACACAGCAATAAGAAAATTATTCACTTAAAAGATAAAACTACCAGATGAAATCTTTTAAATCCAGCTCTTTAAGACTTTAAGATCAAAAGTATTAATAAAGACCAAAAAATCACAAAGTAATGACAAATATAATTTGTTAAAAATGCATAGCCTCAATTTTGTAAAATTTAAAATCAAAATATACTAGCCATAAAATTGGCAGAAATGCAAAGAAAATGAAAATACATTTACCATCACAGACTTTAACAACTTCTGTCAGTAAATTAATTGATCAACCCATTAGAGAATAGTATGTAGATTTAGAGTAGTACACAATTAACAATTCTCATCTAAAAAAGAAAAGAATAAATTTTCTTCTTTAACACTCATGGTATATTATGACATTGCACACTGAGTCAAAATGGCTGGAAAAGTTTCAGAGAGTTGTTACTATCCAGGCCATTTTATCTGATAACAATGAAATTGTAATGAAAGTAAACAGCCATTAGAAGGATAACTAGGTGTGCAGTTGTCACATGGCAAGAAGTATACTGTAATCTATAAGTCAAAATAGTTCATTAATAAACTGAGATTAATCTCAGGACAGAAATGTTGGCATTTAACACCAGAAAATCAATTAGGAAAAGTTATATCAGCATATTAAAGGAGAAAATTTACAAAATCAACTAACTAAAGAAAAAAAGTCATAAAGTAAGTATTTTCCTAAAAAAAAATTTAAACCCACAATAAGAATACACCAAAAAAAAAAAAGTTTCCAAACCCTTACGTAAATAGAATAACTTTAGTCATAGTGGAAATAAAATAGTAACTAAAAAGAAAATATAAGATATCATTTATTTGACTTAGTTTTCAGGGAAAATTAGTTAGACCAATCAGAAAGAAAAGAAACAAATGATATTCAAGTCAGATGACTTGATAATTTTATATAGATAATCCTACAGATTCCACCAAAATTGTTAGAATAAATAAGTTTAATAAAGTACAGGATACAAGTTCACCAAACAAAAATCTATTGTATTTTTATACAGGAATTATAAACTAAAAGACAAAAAACATTAAGAAAATAATCTTGTTTACAACTGCTTCAAGAAAGAATAAAATAATTAGGGGTAATTTTAACCATTGAGGTGTGACACTGGTGAAAGAAATTAGACACATAAAAGGAAAAATGTTCTTTGTTAATGAAATGGAGGAATATTGTAAAAAGTTACATATAAATGTAAAATAGCATATCCAATACAACCCCTATAAAATTTTAATGCCAGTTTTCATAAAAGTAAAACAATCTAAAAGTGTACACAAAATTACAAATAACCAAAGCAATAATTGGAAACATTACACTTTCTCATTTTAAACTATATTACAAACTATATTGCAAAGATATGCCAACAAAAAACAGACACATAGGTCAGTGTGATCCCAGAACAGAGATACCAATAGTAAACTCATGAATATACAGTTAATTCATAAACAACAAAGGACTCAAAAATATACAATGGGAAAAAAGCCTCCTATATAAATGGTGTTGGGAACAAATTCATGATCAAGAATTCTCAGAAAATCAGGAGTAAAGAAAACCTTCCTCAACTTATATGAAGAATGTATACAAACGATTAACATTATAGTTAACTTTGAGAAATTTGACGCATTCAAACTGAGGATTTATTATCAGGTTCAGGACAAGGATGTCTCCATTCATCATTCCTTTCTGCATCATAATTGGAATTATAGCTAATATAATAAGAAAAGAAAGAGGAATAAAGTTTATATATCTTAGGAATAAAGAAATCAAACAGTCTTCACTTGCAGGTAATATGATTGTCCACAAAAATATAAAAGAACAGATTAAAAAGCTTCTGGAACTGATAAGCAATTATCACAAGACTGCAGGATATAATGTTAATAAAACAAAATTTAATTATTTTCCTATATACCAAAAGTGAACAGTGTAATTTGAAAATACCATTTATATTAGCATCCTAAAAAATGAAGTACTTAGACATAAACTTAACAAAATCTGTACAGAATCTATATTAGAAAATCTATAAAATTCAGATGAACAAAATCACAGAGGCACTAAATATATGGGGAGGTATACTATGTTCATTGATATAAACACAGTATTATAAGAATGTGAATTCTTTGAAATTTTATCTACAAATTCAATAAAAATCCCATTAAAATCCCTTCAAGTTATATTTTGGATATTGACAAAGCACTTCTAAAGTATGTATAGAGGAAAAAAGACCCAGAATTGACAACACTATATTGAAGAAAAATACAGCTGAAGGATAGAATCAATTCAATCTATTATAAATTTACAGTAATAAAGACAGGGTGATATTGGTGAAAGAATGAACAGATAGATCAATGAAGTAGACTATCAAGCCCAGAAATATAATAGATAAAATAACTTATAGTTAAATGATTAAAATTACAGATGAAATATATTGAGCATAAAAATCATGTCACAAGATAAAGCATGCATCCATGTATGTAAAATTCAAAACCTTAAAAATTCTGTTTGAAGATAGAAATATTTATGAGAAAACTACAAAGAATAGGGGAATACTATACATTCTTTACAAGATATAGCTATCTGTCAGGGGAAGCCATTAATAAAGCAAACAAGGAAATATAGAATAATTCAAGGATAATTATCATTTTTACCTCTTAAAATAGGTGTTATTCTTTATAACTTACATTATATATAATATGTCAATATTCAATAAAAATAATAAGATTGTGAAATGAGTCTGAGGCTACAAAATATAACTTTTCCTCATAAGACTTTCCAATGTAGAGATTAAAATTGCGAAGATATATTCAGAAAATACAGTTAAAATGTTTCAGAATCAAAGAAAATGATAAATCCCCAGTTTAAGGAATCACAAAAGATCCACAAAATAAGAAAAATAATTTACTGCTAGTCATTTTATAATATACATAAACACAAAAAAGATAGAAAAAATCTTTAATGTAATCAAAACTCTCTATAAAGAAATGTCAATTATGTCTGTAGAAACAAAAAAAGCAAAATACAGAAGCAATAGAAAAGTGTCTTTGAATTGCTTAACTAAAATTTTCTCACCCCAACAATATTTAAAAATAAACACAATTTTAGAAGAATGAAATCTACATTTTACTACCAACTGACCTCCATTGAAAGATACAAATGATCAGATCTGAATTTTGCAAAGCAGTTTTTCAGTGACTAGTAGACTAAAGATCCACATGTCCTTTTGACACTTCCTTTAAATAATGTAAATGAGAGCATGTACAGGAATGTTAATCACCACATTGTTTCCAGAAGCAAATATATAGGAAGACTATATAATGCTCATCACCAGGTGCTGATTAATACATTGCAAGTTGTTCAAGCAATGAAATATTATTCTGTGATGTAAATGAGTCATTTAGCTAAACTAATAACTATCAATAGGTTGTATGGATTCCAAAAATATAATGTTGGTTGAGAAAATCAAGTTGAAATATATAGTTTTATCTTTTTATTCTCTTACAAATATGCAAAATAATATTAAGTATTTAAAATTCCACTCACAGAGAATAAAATCTAAAAATCTAAATGGGAAGACTAAAGAATAAGTGAATAAGAATAAGTGAAGAAAAATAATAGGATTAAGATGGAGAACACAGAAATGCAACCAAATATAACTTTTAAATAAAATTATATTAATTATAAAAAGTAGTAAAACATATGTAGGTTAGATACTATGGGAGAACATTTATAGTTAAAACATTTAGTCTTGACAAAGCTTGGTGGAAGACAATTGTGCTTGATTATTACTATTATTTTGTATTATTTACTAAAATAAAATATTCACTACCTTTTTCTGCATGATTTATACTAAACAAATATCTTGAGTTTAAGCCTAAAATTTTTTAATGTTATTAATATATTCAGAGAAGGAAAAGTTTTTATCAAGTACATAGTATATTCCATGTACTTGTAAGTTATCATGCCATAGTGGTGAAGCCAACATTATTCTTGCTTTCAACAACTTAATATCATGGGAAAGAAATTTTAGTATAATAGATACAGTAAATATAAAAACAAATATCTGTGAATACTTGATAAATAATAATGAATGAGTGAAAAATAATGTGTGGGGAAGAAGCTGGTTTTTAAGATCCTGGGGAGAGGTCAGTTTAAAATACTGGAGGAGTATGAAAAACTTCCAGCCAATTGGGAAATCTCAATGAAACAGATTGTCAAAAGTACAAGATAATGATCATTTTCTGACTTCAAAATACAGCAGGCAGTTACAGTGATATGGACAGATCAGACAAGAGGAAAATCATCAGGAATAAAGACCTTATATTTGGTCCATTTTTAGAGACTTAAATAGCAAATGAATCAAAAATAAAACGCATTGCAGGAAAAAAGTAGGACAGAGAAAAGATGCAATGCTACTCATAAATTATAAAATAATTCTCAAGTACAGGCTTAGCATTTTAGCTCATCAAAAATCATCGTGTTCAATCATATTTCTGCCAAATGACTCACCACATGTCATATCTGAACAATATATAGGGCACCAGCTGCTGGGGGCCCTCAAAAGTCTTAGCAGAAGGATACATGCCTGGTTGTTGTTAACATACAGCAACTACATAACATGTGGTCATTCAGCACTAGAGTTTGCACAAAGATTCATGGAGTTTAAAAAATGCAGCAACATCTATATTTTAAATATATGATAATTATGAAATATATTTTGTATATAACTATTTTTGATGACTGCTGATTGCCTCATCTCATTTCCAAGGACTATAAAATGTTGTTCTCATAATGCAGCTACATCTTTCTAAGCGAATTATGCTTATATATTCCTACTTTAATTTCAAGTCTTCAAAGTGCCCTGAAGATGCACAATAGCTTGTCCTTTGTCGAACTGTCACATTATGTTGGCCTCCTTCCCACTCCCTGCTGCAATCACTGTCAGCAGTTGTTCAATTTCTCTTTCTTTTTGGAAGCCCAAGGACAGGTCAGCACTGGCATTCTTTAATATTATATTGACTTTTCTTTGTGTTCAGTAGAAGGTATACCTAATAAGCTATTATTATTCATTATAAAATGTTATGAATTAGAAAAATATCTCCCTTAATATAATCACATAACCAAATAATATTCACAGATGTTTATGTTGACTCAAGTCTTCCTGCACTTCAAATCTATTTTCTTCACATATATGTTACTTACAAAATTCCTTTAGACATCATTATTTACAAACAAATTATATGAAATTGCTTTTAAAAAAACTAGAGATTTAAAATAAAATACCTCCATTAAATACCTTATTAATTTAAGATTCTACTTAAAGAGCTCACAACAACGAAAATCATTTTTAGAAATTGAAACCACTCCCTTATTCATTCACTATTTTAGCATATTACAGTAAACATTTTTCTAAACAATGAATTCTGTGTCTTTTCAACAATTTAGAATTAGTAAGATTCTGGTTAGCTAAAACTCATGTTTTCAATAGTGTATTGTAAACAAATATTTGTGGCATTTTAGAGTTAAAGGGTATCATAGAGACTATCTAGGCCAACAATTTAACCAGCTAGAACCTGTGGCTCAGAGAAGCTCAGCTTTGAACATCAAAATCCAACTGTTGATCAGTGGCAGAGGGGAGTTAGAACTGACACAGCAGGGGAGGGTATGGTGGCGCATGCCTGTAAGCAACAGCCTATGGGGCACGGAGGAGTCTGGGGATTGCAGTTCAAGCCCCTCCCGAAGCAATACAGTGAGACCAGTCCCCAAAAAGAGCTGGGCGTGGTGTGTGGTGGTGCTAGTCTGTAATCCTAGCTACCTGGGAAGCTGAGGCTGGAGATTGCTTGAGTCCATGGTACCCCAGGCAACGTGAGCCTGCAGTTCCACGGGCAAAAATAGCAAGATCTAGTTTCAAAAAAAAAAAAAAAAAAAAAAAGAACTGACACAGCAGGGGTCACTGTTCTTATGCTTTTAAACTTCATTATCACCTTTTATTAAAGTGCAGACAACTCTGTTATTGCTTAACATAGAAGAAAACTTCTGTAAACTCAGTTTTAAAATTAAATGAATGACTGAAACTCCATTAGTTGACTATTTTTAATTTTTGCTTATTCATGGCAAAATCATTCCTATATTATCAAGAACAATAAAAATCATTCTGTACAAAACTCATTCATATTGGAAAACATTTTACTTTTAACGAGAACCTAAAACAGATATAAAGATTAGTTGAAAGAAATATCTTAAAAGTACTTTCTTGAAATAAAACTTTATTTAGCAGTAAATAATTTACAGCACAAAATTTCAGTAGCAAACACATTCAGAATTAAAACAGCATTTGTTGGTGGTTATACAACCATCCACAAAATGTACACACACATACATACCTTAATAATAACACTCAAAGATAGAAGATGACCCATTGAAATAAACACAAGGAGAGGTAGATATATGAAATATCTCAGAGAAGAGTGTTGGGTGTAATAAGTCTTTCTCAAAGTTGGCTTTTGCCTCACAAATGACTCATGCTTCATGGACACAATTGAGGAAGCCCATAACTTTTAGAAATCAATCACAGTATATAGCATTATAGATTATTATAAGTTTAAATGATAATTGTTTCAGGTTAGTTAGAAGATATCCCTATTTAAGTGATGAAATGTTTTAAAACTTGCTTCAAAGACTATATTAATATTTGTAGTTAACATTGATTACTAGTTCTCCAAGCATGTATATATTTTTAAATAAAAGATTATTATAAAAATCAAAATTATATTTAAATACACAAGTTTTTAGCACAAAGGACATCTGTAGAATTTGTAGAAAGTGGAATGTATGCAGTTCCTTAAAAATACACATCACACAAATTCCTGAGTGAATCTAGTTTTGGAAACAAACTTCTTTTCTAAATTACCCCCTTTCCAAAAAGAAGGTAAAGCAGCATTAAGATATTTTAAAGAATATTGTTCTAGTCTTTTTAGAACTTAAAGCAAAATCTATAAAACTTTGACAAAAATAAGCTCACCCTCCATAATGAAGCAGTATCAAATATCAAAATGTATACTCAGCATAGATAACAAAGCACCAACAAATAAGTACATAACATGCATTCACTCGTTTGCTCCGTGTCAGCTATGGACCTTATGCAAGTTACAGAGTAACTCTGCACCTTGGTTTCTTATATGTGAAAATGCCAGCGATGGCATCTACAACATTACCGATAAATACATAATGGTAAGATAATACACATAAAATACTTAAAATAATATCTACAATAAAGTAAGTGTAACCTTGCTGTGTTAGGCATGGTTCTAGGTGCTACAAGTCTCATCACATTTAATTCTCGCCACAATCATTAGAGATAGATAAGTAGTAGTGATTTGGGATGGAAAAATAATTTTCCCGATACCAAACAGCTAAGTACATGGTAGAACTGGGTCATAACCAAGCCAGTTTTAAGGCTCTGGAACACTAAAACACAGTTGCTTCATTGATACAACATAGCACAAAAAATTCCGTTGAAGTTAAATACATCACTGTTTATTTTGCAGTACTCAATCTGTTTATCTCAGGATCTTAGGTTCAGAGAAATACTCTAAAAAGTTTATTCATTTAATTCATCATACTAACAAAAACTAAAAAACATGATCAAGTTGACACAACCAAAAAAGGCCTTTGACAAAATCTAACCCTTTTTATAAGTTTTTGAGAAAAAAAGTACCATCTCAGAAAACTAAAACCAGAGGAGAAATTCTACATCAAAACCTGCATTTATGAAAACGCTGTAGTTAGGGTCATTTAAAGGGTGCTTTGCAGATCAGGAAGGCTTTCCTCCTGAGGTCAGTAGCAAGCTGAGAATTTCCACTCACAATATCTCAACACTATTCTGGAGTTGCTAACTTATTAAGTAGGGAAAGAAGAATAATAAAGGAATATATATTTGAAAGAAAGAAAGGCAACTTTTCCCATTTGCAGATAACAAAATAACATCGGAGAATAATTCTAAGGAATAGATAAAGTAATATTAGAAATAGTAAATAAATTTAGCAAAAATATAGTCTATATGGTTAACACTTAAAATATGCTATATGTCTATATCCTATTGATAAAACAAGATCTTTAAAAAATAAATACTGCTAGAAATTAATGAGCTAAATAAAAGGAAAAAGATTTGTTCATGGCTTACAATATTCAGTGTTGTGAAAAAGTCTATTCATATGCATCCATATCTTCCCAAACAGGATCTTATCATGATCTTGAAAATGGAAATAAGAAAAATGAAACAATTTTGCAAAATCACAAATTTGGAGAAACTATATAGCTAGATATAAAGATTTCATGACATAATAAAGTAATAATGATGAAAACAATGTTGTACTGACAAAAGCATAAAGACATTCACCAAGGATCAAAACAATCAAAAAAATTGCTTTTATATGGCCACTTGATTTTTAACTAAGGTGTCAATGAAATTCTGTTAAAAAAATGTGTCTTTTCAACACATTGTGGTTGAATAAATGTCTATCATTATGGACAAAAACAATATAACTCACCCCTTTTATATATCATACACCACACACATGCACACACATATCAAAATAGACCATAGAACTAAACTCCAAAGCTAAATTTGGAGTCCAGCAAGGTTGCAGCAGAGTGAAAGTGACAGCTTGCCTCCCCCACATTTTTACAACCAAATCACAAGTAAACAACAACAAAAAAATCCTCTGAAAGATAAATGGGTGACCACTCTTTACACCAAGAGCAATGACATAGTGGAAAGACATCAGAAAAGTTGTAATTAAGTTGTGATTGGTGTGATACAGAGGCATGCAACCTAGAGTGGGGGGACCTGTTGCCATGCAGAGTTTTTCTACTGTTGTTGACTCAAGTAAACAGTTCACATGGAGGACTTTAAAAAACACGGAACCATACTGAAGAAGGGTATGCACATAGTTGGTATGCAGAATAAATGGCATACCATAGGAAAACTGTATAACAATGCCAAAATGTGATGATGGGCTCCAGAAAGTAGATCTCAAGTAAGAACATTTGGAGTGCAAGCCTGGGTGGGGGACAGCCAGATTAAAACATACATGTCTTATTATAGGTCAGAAGCCATGGGTAAGAAGAAGAAAAGAAGGTGGGAGAAATTGAGACATTCTAAGACAGAGAACTCAATCATAGACTGGGGCTTAGCAAGCAGGAACAAAGTCAGTTTACTAGTGTTTCCAAGGCCATTATATACCCTGGTAAAAGAATGGTTGTAATGCAGCAATAATTAAGCAAAAAAGGAAGTTTAAACCAAGACCCTGTGGTATGTAGCAAATGGGGGTAAGGGAATTCATTACCTTAGCAGAAAGCACTGTGCAGGTAGACACCTTTATCTTTCAGGGAAATGTCTCTCAGGTGGGTTAATCATAGGAGGATAGGGGACTGCCATTTAAGGATAAGAAACCTGTGTGCCTATTCTTACAGACAAGAAACTCCAGTGTGCTGGAGTGGTTTGGGAATGAATAGGGCTCTGCCCGTATTCATCACATCTCTTATTTGTCTATGGCATCCCACACTATAAAAGAAAATATTATCTGTACTCTGTGGCACTGACTCGCAAAACAACAGCCTTACCTAAACTGATACCAAAATCAAGACAACAAGCAAATGTTATCAATACCAGTGTTTGATGTACCTGGAACAGATAATTAGGTAAAGGACCACAAGGCAATGTGATATACTGGACAAAGAGACAATTTCCTGGCTCTGACCCTGTCTCAACTATCGTTCACCTCTGCATTATATTTATTGATCAGCCACAACAAAGGTGGTAAGTTAGGATTATTCCTAATGATTTAACTGGCAAATTGATTTAGGGCATAGGACAACTCTAACTCCCCAGTACACAAAGCAGGCACTCAGAGCATTGCAGAAAGCTTGTAATAGTCATGCTTACTAGAGGCACATTTTCAGTTCCTTACTGACCAAGTTCTACCTATTACTCCTTATCATCATCAGTGCCTTGGTCATAAATAAGAGTATAAGCATCAATCTATGAAAGAATAGGCTTAAAAAACTTGGGTAAAATCCTATTATATACCCAGCTACCTACAGACTGAGCAAAAGCCAATTTATCATATACAGTGAAAAAAAAGTTCTTTACTACCAGAAACTGTTTTGCAAGCCACCAAAAATAATTAAAATGGAACATGCCTGCAACTTTGTGAAACAGAGAAATCAAAAACAATCATTTCCTAAAAATGCTTTAAAAAGTAAAAGAGACCAATACAAGTTCCTGAAAAGATGCAGAGTCTTACAACAGGACATCAGAGCATGTCCAGGAAGACAAAAGATCAGAGAATGAAGTTCCAAAGGCATTGAACTGCTTGGATAGTGGTGGCTCATCCAGAGACAGTACTATATTGGCCATTTGCACACTGTGAGAGAAGTTACCCACAGCCAGTTGAGACCATGGCCACCACCACCACCACCATCATTGTCATCATCAACATCAGCTTCAACTTGACACAAGCTAACTCTAACTAGAGACACCTTGGTTTCAGGATTGAAATAGCATACAACCATTACTGTTGCTCACAGGTGAGAAGCCCTGGGTTTTGGCTTCCAGACAGTCTTAGGAATGAAGAACCCCTCCCCAGACCCACCTCCTGAAGGGTCCCAAAAAAGCACAACTGGGAAGGGTAATTCACCCAGCTGGGGTCAGCCCCTTCCACAAACTGCTACTTTCTATGAGATTGAGAAAGTTCAGCTGAAGTGTTGACTACCCAGCAGGGGAGAACCAAGCCCACCCCTTCAAAATCCCCCTCTACTAACAGAATAGCACCAGGAAGTCACAGAAATAACTCCCTTTCCCTTCAATTTCTCTTTTTTGGGTGGTTGTTGTTTTTGTTTTGTTTTCTTTTGTATCATCAAAAAGATTATATACCATGACCAAGAGGGATTTATCCCAGGGGAGAAAATATAGTTCAACACCTGAAAATCAATTAATGTAATTCAAAACATCAACAAAAAAAATAAAAAATGTATGATATAGTATATCAATAGACACTAAGCATTTGACAATGCTCAACATCTATTTATGATGGAAGTCTTGCAAATTCTTGGGACAGAAGGAACAAACATTAATATAATGAAAAAAATACAACAAATCCATAGCCAATATCATTTTAAATGGTGAAAAATTGAAAGCCTTCCCTTCAAGATCAGGAATAAGACAAAACTGACCATTCTCCCAAATGCCTTTCAATATAATTCTGGAATTTCTATCTAGAGCAATAATGTAAAGGAATGACATACAAGGAATTCAGATAGGGAAATAAAATTACCACTTTGTAGATGACATGGTAAATATACAGAAAACCCTAAAAAGTCTACAGAAAAATCAATAAAAACATTAAACCAGTTCAGTAAGGTAACTGGTTATAAAATTAACACACAGAATCAATAGCTTTCTTATATAAAAAATAAATAGTCTGAAGAAGAAAGTCACTCTGTTTACTATTGTACCAACAAAACTTAAGTACCTGGGAATAAATGTAACAAAAAATGTGGAAGACATATACAAAGAAAACTACAAAACATTGTTACATAGAAGACACAAAGTAATGGAAAGACATCCCTGTTCATGGATTGGAAGAACATTATCTAAATAGCTGTCTACCAAAAGTAATCTACAAATCCAATAAAAATGTCAATGACATTCTTTAAAGAAAGAGAAAAAATATGACAAATTCATATGGAATAATAAAAAAAATCAAACAGCCAAAGTCTTTCTAAGCAAAATAAGGGAGAATGGAGGTATTACACTCTCAGATTTCAAATTATATTACTAAGCCATAGTCATTAAAACAGCGTGATAATGAAATGAAAACATACACACAGGCCAATGGAACAAAACTGAAAGCCCAGAAATGAAGCCACAACAGGTAAGCTATGAAGAGGGGCAAAAATCATAACACTGAAATTACAGACCGTCTCTTCAGTAAATATTGCTGGAAAAACTGGAATGCTACATGCAAAAGAGTGAATCTAGCTTACTCCCTCACACTATTCACAAAACGAACTCAAAATATATAATAGACTTGGATGTAAGACCTGAAACCATAAAGTATACAGAAAAACATAGGCAAAACACTCCCTAACCTATACCACAGGACATCTTTCAGGACACATCACCAGGAATAAAGAAAATGAAGGAAAACACAAACAATTGGGATGCCATCAAACTCAAAGGATTTGTACAACAAAGGAGAATATAACCAAAACAAAGAGAAACTTAATTGAATGGGAAAAAATTTTGGAGGAGGGTCTGATAGCAAAGATCCATAAAGAACTCACAAATCTCAACAAAAACAAAAGAAAAAGTCCAGACAAAAATTGGGGATAAGAACTTAATGACTTTTGAAAACTTAATGGTTTTCAAAAATGAGATAAAAATGGCCAACAGGCACGTGAAAACCTCCTCAACATCACTTATAATCATGGAAATGCAAGTCAAAACCACAAGGTAAAACCACCTCACACCTATAAAAATGGCCCATATCGAAAAAAACAGACAAGTGCTGGGGTAGATGTGGAGAAAAAGGAACACTTTCACACTGCTTGAAGGGATGCAAAGTGATCCAGCCACCATGGAAAGCTTTGCGGAAGACCCTCAAACAACTAAATATGGAACTACCTTTGGGTTCTACAATTTACTTCTGGGAATCTACCCCCAAAGGACACCAAAATACTAATTCAAAAGGATACCGGTACTCAAATGCTAATTGCAGCACTATTTACAACAGCCAGAGTATGGAAACAATCCAAATAGATGAACAGCTCTGAAAGCTGTGGTATATTTACTCAACGGAATTTTCGTCAGCAATTAAAACAGAGAAATGTAATGCATTTGTGACAATATGAATGGAGCTAAAAAGAATGATACTAACAGAAAGAAGTCCAAAAGAAAAACAGACATATTGGATTATCTCACCTGTATGGGGGATAGAAGGAAAGCAAGCTAACAAACAAAAACAGAAAATGATAAAATTAACAGAGAACTAAAGTGTAAAGCAAGAAAGGGGAAAGGAGGGTCAAAGTGAGGTACGAATGAGCACAAGAGATTAAAATGAAGGTTCATGGGTGACAAGGTGATGTGAGAACCTCGGGGTATAAAATGGTGTGAAAAATATATACATGTGCAATAAATTACAATTTAAAAAAATAAGTAATCATTAAAAATAGCATTACAAGGCCGGGCATGGTGGCACATGCCTGTAAGCGGCAGCCTAGGAAGCTGCCGCCGGGACCAGGGATCGCGGGTTTGTGTCCCGCCAGGGGGGCATAGGGAGACCTAGTCCTCAAAAAATATAGCTGGGCATGGTGGTGTGCACCTGTAATCCCAGCTACCTGGGAAGATGAGGCTGGGGATTGCTTGAGTCCGTGGTACCCCAGGCAACGTGAGCCTGTGGTTCCACAGGCAAAAACAGTGAGACCTAGTCACAAAACAAAACAAAACAAAACAAAACAAACAGGAATTTGAAGTATAAAATAAAGTGGTTCAATACTGAAGGAGGGAAAGAAAGAGAAAGAGGAAAAGAATCAGAAGATACACAAGAGAAGAAGAGCTGTGAGGCATGATAACGGGAAGAACATTCCTAAGTGTTTATGGTGCACCATCCAAACTTTCCCTGTCCTGTGTCCCTGTTAGGACTGTGGACACAGCATCACTGCCTTTTTGGTCTTCTTGCTCCGTAGTTGATACTTTGAGGAGCATTTACAAACTTGACATTCTTAGAACCTACCCACCCCTGCTCCCTGCAACATGCTTACTTCCTACATGAAGAAGCAAAACATACCCAGCCTAATTTTTTTGGCTTTTTCAAATGGTTATTCCAACCAGTCTTACATCAGCTTCATAGAAACCTACACATACTTTAGCATCATTTAAATTAGAGGATTCCGAGAATTTCAAAGCTTATCCAACATCCACTATGAATAAAGAAATGTTTTCGAATTTGAATGCCAGACTCTAGCATAACAGATATATCTCTTCCACAAAATATACACAGCACTAGTACATTATGATGGTAAAATAATAATCACAAAATCAAATTGAGTAAAAGTCAATTAAAATAGGGTGTAAATATCAGCTGGGAATAACCTGCTCACATGCAGATCACACGCTCCCTGCTGATGGACTGTTCTGTGCTTGAATGCTGAGATCATCTAGAAAACACAATCCAGGTCCTCAGAAAGAACAAAGTTTCCACATCATACATTGTATGTAGTTCTCTCTACTGGGCTTCACAGAGGAATACTGAGAAGTAAACCTAGTTTTCATTAGTATTACTACAAAAAATGCAATGAGTTTCTGCAAAGTGGTTTCTTAGCAGATTTAAGTAACTTGTATAATACCAAAGACTGATTCAGGGAAGGAAGGAAGGAAGGAAGGAAGGAAGGAAGGAAGGAAGGAAGGAAGGAAGGAAGGAAGGAAGGAAGGAAGGAAGGAAGGA
>PVHY01002757.1:0-120142 GCA_004024945.1 Uropsilus gracilis
TTGTTGCCCGGAGTACGACAGACTCAAGCAGTCCCCAGCCTCAGCTTCCCAGGTAGCTGGGATTACAGGTGCGCGCCACCACACCCAGCTATTTTTTTTGGAACTAGGTCTCGCTATGGGCCCTAGGTGGGACTCGAACCACGATCCCTAGCCCCGGCCGCTTCATAGGCTGAAGCTTACAGGCACGAGCCACCACGCCTGGCCTCTCATAAATCTTTAGGCTTTCCAAATCATTTATAAGTATTCTTCTGTATCCATTCAATATTTTTTTTTAATCTGAAGAAACAAAAGCACACCATTGACAAAGACTAGAAAGATACGTGAAAAAAATAGCCATTTTGTTAAAGTGGCAGATTCTAAAGCGGCCTTACTGCCTTTTAACGTTGCTTTAAAATACAGACTCTACCAAAAGGGATAAAAGCTCTTTAAGACTATTTTTTAAGATTTAGGGAAAAAATAAGAACAAATGTTTCTTTTCTTTAGTGATAGCTTCCCAAAGACCTGGCTGATCTTCAAGGATCTCTTGCTGAAAGAGCTGGTTCCTGGGGCAGAGGTAGTACAAGACTGGCTGAGAGTGCCCCAGCACAGAGGCCACCACACAGTCTAGGAGGGACACACCATGGCCATCCAGCAACATTGGATATAGGACACACCTAGTGTGAAGACCACTCCTGAGCATCAAAAGAATTATAAGCTACCTCTGAAAGATCAACTTATTTGAAACATGAAAATGAATGCGTATTCTTTCCCTTTACTGTTTTTTTTTTTTTTACAGTAACTGTACACAGATAGATGAAGTGAACAAGCCCTTTGTTGGAAAATCTAATAAATGCAGAAGGAATGATAGGATAGAATTTTGCAATCCTTAACGGAATAGCTGATGATTACTAGAGGCTGCTAAAATTACTCAGTGAACAACAGAGGGGGAACTTGACAATGAGTGGATGGCGCTGGCAACACCTGAGCCTACAGATCAATCTTGAGCTGGGTGCGGTAGCACACACTGGTAATCCCAGGTACTTGGGAGGCTGAGGCTGGGAATCACTTGAGTCCTCAGGTTCGAGACTACCCAAGGCAACATAGAGAGACCTAATCTATAAAAAACAAACAAATACAGATCAATCTTAACATCTCAAAGATAAGACCAGACATCGCGTCATTTGCCTGGGATGTAAGAGGAAGGACAAAGCACCACTGATTTATGTGTTCTTGCACCCAACCAGGACCAGAATCTGCTTGAGCCTCCATCTTTTTTTGTTTGTTTGTTTGTTTTTGTTTTTTTTTTTTTTTTGAGACTAGGTCTCGCTATTTTTGCCCGTGGAACCGCAGGCTCTCATTGCCCGGGGTACCACAGACTCAAGCAATCCCCAGCCTCAGCTTCCCAGGTAGCTGGGATGACAGGCGCGCACCACCACGCCCAGCTATTTTTTTGGAACTAGGTTTCACTACGGGCCCCAGGCGGGACTCAAACCGCAATCCCTAGCCCCGGCCGCTTCATAGGCTGAAGCTTACAGGCACGAGCCACCGTGCCTGGCTCGAGCCTCCATCTTACATGGAAATGTAAGGACCAGAGGCTCAGTCATTCATCATGGATGTCATGGCAAACTCCTCAATGTAGGAAATTCCCTCAGACCTGTCCTGGTCACTCAGGAAATTTAATTGCAAAGGAAAATAAAGGGGGGGGGGAGGAATCTACAGATTAAAAGTGATTTCAGGAAGCTTATCCAAATGCAGTGTATGAAACGACATCCTGATCTGAATAAGCCTTAGAAATATTATAATATTGATGAAATAATCAGGGAAATCTGAATACTGACTGATACTTGGTAATACTAAGGAAGCATGTTATTCATTTTATTTCAGGTATGATTGAGACTGTAGGTATTTTTCAAAGACTTCTTATATTTTAAAGATATACACTCAAGTATTTGCACATGAAACACTGTGAAATCTGTGTTTCACTTCTAAATAATCCAGTGGGAAAGGAAAAAAAGGTGGGAGAAACAAGAGTAGTCATGAATTGATAACTCTCGAAGCTGGGTCTGGTGAAGTCTCAGTATCTCACCCCCACTACTATTGTTTCTATTTGGAAATGAACTTCATAAAAAGCTTTAAGCAAAATAAACTGGCTCATCTGGCTGACTTCAGCAGAGTTCTCATCAGTTGCAAGTCTGCAGGTAGCAGGCCAAGCGTGGGAACCCAAGACTTACCGATCTCTGTTCACCTCGTTGCCTCTGTCTCTAGTGTGGAAGATCATGGTATATTTACCCACTTCGGGCAGTGGCCGGATTATTTTCATTCTCTGAATTTCAACCCTAGAAAAATTACAGTGGTTTTTTTTTTTAAAAAGAGCATCACCCCATTTATTTATAATAGGTACTCAGGAGATTCACACAAGTCACTTGATTTAAAAAATACCATAGCATAATGTCAACTCAATTGAAAAAGAAATAATAATAAGAATTTTTAATAATGTTAGACCTCTGACAATAAGTTCATAAAACAATCAAATGTAACATTCATTATTGGGGTACAAATGATTTTATAGCTTGGAGTTTAAAAACCTGAGAAATAATTCACTAAATCAAGATAAATAGGAGAATCAAGTCTCTTGGGGTCCTAATTTATTAGTACTTCCTACTTTCAGCAGAGAAATGAATGATTATTCAAGTCCACAAGCTTTAAAGCTCACAAATGTAGGTCTATAGTTCGTTATCTGCAAATATGGAAGTCAGTGCATTATTCCAACTCTTGGTCTCCTTTTGTGTAAAATGGCAGTGGTCTTAGAAAGCTGATCTGACAGGCTCAATGATGAGAGTCCACAATCTTTGCAAACTGTAATGTAACAAATAAGTGCAAAGAAGGGTGGAATCTGCTTACAGGTGAGTAAATAGCCATTAGTAAATAAATCCCAACCCATTTTTATGTTCAAGTTATTTGGTTTAGCATTTAATAAGAACCACTCAGGAAGCCAGGATGCTCTTATCAAATAAAAGTCAATCTTGGGGCTTCCCTCTACCTTGAAGCTTAAGATGAACAGGGAAAAGGCAATGAAAATTCATTCTCAGTGCAAAATTTTACTTATCATTCCATTGGGCAGTGAAAGGTTTTTGGGAAGAGGGATATTATCTGCCTGTATCTCTTGCTACTCCTGCCCGGAAAACTAGCAAACACCCTCTGTTTCAGAATGAACACAGCTTGCTAAGTGACTGGGCCATGAGGAGCTGTTACTATGGCTGTTCCCATGGAGCCATTAACAGAGAAAGCCTTTCCCCCTGCCAGAAACATTCCAGAGATTCTCTGCCTAGACATGGGAATGAAACCAGCTCAGAGTCCTGGCTTCTTTACACTGATGCAATGGAAAACTTTTAGCAGTTGCACATCTATTCATTCAAACCTCAGCTGAGAAATTTCTTTTCCAAGGGGCAACAGTAGGACAAAGGGGGGTTTCCTAATTGTGCAAAAGACCTTGCTATTCTGAGTCAGAAGATTCTGACCCTAGGTTCCTGAAAAACTACTACTTTCTTGGAGATGGGGATACCCATAATTACATGGCCATGAAACCCAGGATCAGTGGGGAGAGCAAGAGAGGAGGCCAAGCACCTCTGAGCCTGCCCTCAGAGCAGAAAGCACTTCAGAGGAATCTAAGGGTAATGCCAGCATCTGGAAGCAGACTAGCAGTTTCTCTCCAAGTGCAGAATGAGCTCACATACAAGAAGGAGAAGACACCTTAGCCAGTTTCAGTGCACAGCTCCTCACAGGCTGCCAGCACTCCCTGCTCTGGATATGGGCATGTGCCAGGATGCCTGGGGTCTGAGAGAAAGCATAAGGCATAACTCTGGCCACTATGTCAAAGTAGAATTTACAGACACTCTGAAGTTTAGGAGTTTCCATTGGCTGGTGAGACCTTGTCTCAAGAAATAATACCCACTGAGAGGTCTACAGAGACCTCCACGACACACTACACCCCAGGTGCCCACCTAAGAACAGCCAAGAAGAGACCACCCTCCATCATTTCTAAACTGCCAGTGGCAAGGAGTAACTTGGGTCATCCTGGCCTCTCTCACTCCAATACTGTCTGGTTCCAATTGAAAGGCCTCCTGACCTACTGGTCTGGCATCTCTAGGCACTATACATGAACATACTTTCCCAGGGTCACCACCAATGAGCCCCATGAAGGGGACCTGTCTCTGTTGTTCACCTGAGTCTGAGGTCATCGTCTTCGCCTCCCCATCCCCAGTAGTTGTTAGAGAATCCATTCACCTTGAAAAATTGCTCTCTGCTTAGGGCAGTAACACCCCCAAAATATCCACTGTAACGCAACCTGGAGCAAAAGAGAGGAGAGAAAAGGTTAAGTACATAGCATTTCAACAACTCTTTGAAGATCATATACTTTCACCCCTCTACTCATGCTGGCAGCCACTTCCCAATGTTCCTGGCCCTTCCTCTCTGACCTTCTCTCCTGTCTGAACAAATACTTACACCTACCCACAAAGCAAGGTACCATCCACATGAAATTGTTAATGTCTGTGTGCAGAGGTCTATAGAGGAAATGAAATATGCACCTTTACTATCAAACCTGGAAGACTGATTTCATCTCATGCACCAATCCAGTAAATAATAGTTGCTGCCAAGAATGCCGCATTAAGAAGGATTCCAAGGCTGCATTCAAGTTTTTAGTATGAATGATATGAAGAATATACTGGCTTTTTAAAAAAAATTTTTAGGTGGTTGGATGGGAAAGTAAGAGTTCCTGCACACACACACTTTGTATGCAAATATCCACTGCTAAGCATGCAAACCTATGACAGAGTCCCTTTCTGAAGAACCCAAACACCTCCATAGTCCTGTGGTTTCTGGCCTGGGTAACTAGGTAGATGATAATGCCTTTCACAAAAGCAGGGCATACGGAAAAACAATTATATTTTGAGAGGTAATTCAGTAAATTCTATTTTGGATTAGTTGAGTATGAGCTATCCCAGGGGACTTTGCCAATGGGGAAAAGGAAAACAGGGTCCATGTTTAAGAGAGGTATGGTGACAGATATGGCTTTGCAAAAAAGCTACCAAGAGGTGGTACTTTAAGGCATAGGAATAGGAGAAATTGCCTGAAGACAAGGGAGTGGTGAGAAGAGTACAGTGGGACCTGGGGATTCCCACAAAAGACTGAGAGGCACCAGTTGGAGAGCGCATCCTATTCACAGGACGCTGCTGTATTATTACTGGGCAAATTAGCAAACCTGCAAAATAAATGTATCCCCTTGCACATAATAGGGCAACAATTCAGAAATGCAAATGAAGGCAGCATAGTAAATTGAATATTACTAAACAAAAAGATGTGAAAGTTTGCGATTTCTAACTTCAGTTTCAGTTCAAAATGTTGTAGGACTAACTAAATAACTTTGCTTTTTCAAAAAAGGAAAACCAACAGAAAGGACCGGAAATATACAGCCTCTTGCCATCTAACAGGAAGGATCCTAAAAGCCAATCAGAGTTCAACTGGTTGACTCTTTCTATGAGAATGTATAAGCCTACAATGGAAATCGATCCACTTAAATAGTACAAATTAGACTTACAGAAAATGACGTTTTTGTAACCTCAAGCAAACAAGAAAATAGGACTGTTCAGACGCAACTATTACTAGGACATCTGCTATCTGGTTTGCTGTCATGGTTATTAGAGTCCATGTTAGACAAGGAGGGGATTCTCAACTACCTGAAGACCAGCACCTTCCTCAGGACACTGAGGAAAACCACAGCCAGGCTTAACCTGCCAAGTACCATGAGAGTTACCTGCATTCTTGACTTGGTCACAAACTAACATGCATCCACTGAGCACTCTGTGCGAGAGAGCAGCTAATGCTGCCAACCATGGGTCTTGCCCTCAAAGTCTTTATAGTCCAGCAAGGGAGGTGGGATTCTGAGGAAGGAGATGTTGCCCATCAGGGGAGGTGGACACAGAAGGACTCAGATAAATAGAAAATGGGGGGCAAAAATTCTAGCTCAATTGCTAGAATAACAAGAAGAAAAGCACCAAAGAGAGAAAAGTAAGGGGTGTTTGAGGAGCACCAGGAGACTGAGTGTGCACAGAGGAAAGCACAGAGGAGATGAGCTGGGAAGGGCAAGGAGTGTTCAGTTTCAGGAGCCTCTCAAATGTCTACTTGCCTGTTGATCTTTGCTTCTGATTTTTTCTCATGTGGAAAAATATACTTAATTGGCCCTGGAGTAATTTTATTTACTTTCAAAGGGTTGCAAAGCCCAAGAGTAGGGGAAATATAGTCATAAAATAACAAGTGGGCCTTTTAAAAAGCTGGCAGAAACCAAAAGAATTCTTGGCAGTAATAATGGTCGACCCAGAGCTTTATCACTGACCCACAGTGAGTGATATAACAGATTTGTTTCTGACTTCATCAGAGTCTGACACAGTGGGGGAGAGTTGCTTTTAGTTTATTAAGACTACGTGAATGTAAAGGGAAACTACTTCTTACTCTTCACATTTAACCCGACCATTGTGACCAGGAATGTGTAAAGTTCTATGGTGCATTGACACACAGTGAACAGCAGGGGGCAGACGCTGAGCTGCCAGCCACTGCACCTGCCAGCAGCTAGAGGATTTGAGCACAAAGTTATCAAAGGTGGTAAGAAGGTGAAGGCAAGTACTACACTATTCATACCACTCCCTCCCTGGTCACAGAAGATGAGGCAGTTAACATGAAACATACAAGAGAAATGGCACATTAGTACTGACAAAACTTTCAATCAGTATAAAAGATTTTCTAGGAAATAGATTAGAAGTCTAATCAACAATAACATTCATTTAATTTTCTAAAATAAGGGCATGGATTTGGGCCAGACTTTCTTGCATCAAGATCAGAAGAGAGGCACATTCCATTGCCTGAGTCAAATAAATCTTACCAGTTATGCAAAAGAGTCAAAGATTTTTCTCATTTTCAGTCAGAAAAGAAATGCCTGACCAGTTAAAATGCAAAATTAAAATATCAAGATTCAAGTTGGGGTTTTCCTTAGAGTGGGGAGCATCTGATTAAATCCATGACAGTAATACTGGAGTTTTAATTTTTGAAACTGCTGGGAAGCTCCCATGAGTACATGAGATGAAAGTGCCATGTTCCCTGGGGAACAGCTTTAAGCCTTCCCCTCCACGTTTCTTAAAGACACTGTGCTCTCATGCATTGTTTATTCTAGATACTTGCTTATAGTCCATTGTTTACAGGGTGGTTGAGCTTAAAGTCAATACGTGAGGCAAAAATCACCTGCAGTCAAGGTTACACTTAACAATCTCTTAGACAGTCCAGAGTAAGATATTTACACAAGAGAACATGGAAACCAAGACCAGTGAGTTATTGGGATTCACAGTTTCCATCTTACGTCCAGTCCCAGAGTATACAATGGTAGAACTTCCTGTATCATCTTGTTTCTCCTGTCTATACTGTCTCTCTCCTATCACCACATATTTAACATGCAGAAGCTGAGCACAGAATTGACGTAGCTCCACTATATGTAGTATCTTCCCACACCAGCACACAACAGGGAGCTCTCTGAGGACAGTGCTCAGCTTTTATCCCCACTGCTCTCACAGTCCCTAACACAGTGAGTGCGGCAGACATCAGCACGGGACGATGGTGGAACTTGGAGAAAGTTGACAGGTAAGTGTGCACACATGTAAGCGAATACATAGTTTCAGTTATAAAAAATTTTCTTGGCCATGATTTCCCTTCTGCTGTGCTTGAATAGGAGCACTATTAAATAAGATTGAAAAGGCAGCCATGCTTCCCCTGGGGTGGTGAACAGGGGAGGAATGAAGATAGAAATGATGATTCCTAGCACATCCCCAGGGAAAGGGCTTTCTCCTGGGATTCCTGGCTCCTGGGCTGATTATTAGGTGGCTATGTCCTTCTCCATGGTCCCTTGGGGCTCTGGGAAGATGCCATAGTCTGAAAAAGACATCACAATCTCACAATATAGGCCTGAAAGTTGACTTAAAGGGGGGACATCAGGACCAGATGGTTAAGTTATTTGGGCTCTACTCAGTGTCTGACAGCTTGCAAAGCCCTGTCCCAGGAGTCTTGCAGGGGAGGCCAGCTGACATTTGCAATGTTGGACTGTTTTCCCTTTCCTGATCCTTCCCATGTATCTTTGAGATCCAAGGTTGCTATAGAGCAATTAGAAATTTTCTTTGCAAAGAAAGTAGAGAATCCCCTTCATTTCTGTTTTGAACTTTAATAGGCATATGTCATAGACCTTTTTTCCATTTCACATTTTCCTAAGACATTCTGGACACAATGTGTGTAAGGTCAATGATCACAGGGCAAGTGCTGCACATGAGCCAGCCTGGAGCAGACCTGCCTTACCTGTAGCCAGTGCTGTTTCTGCCAACTACCAGGTGCTTGGGTTGGTCCTCACACTTGTAGAGGTTAAAGTCATTCTCAGGCACCAGGTCCACATCGTGGAATATGAAGCAGTCCCAATTTTCATCCTTAAGAGCTTCAAGATAGCCCACATTCAAGAGTTTGGCTCGATTAAACTTTTTACTTCCAGCCTATAGATACGGAAATTAAAATGTGTTTATACACTGAGTTTACACAAGGCTTTACAGTATGTCCCTCTTTGGTTCAGAAGCAACAGCTGGCATAATTCTTGCCAACCCAGACTATGCTTGTGACATGAAGACCTGACAGAGCAAATGCAAAAAGAAAAGCCTGCTTATGTTTTATACAAATTTATATTTCATAATTTAAAAACATGCCCTTAAATGGGAGTTTTTTAATGGGTTCAGAGTTTTAATAGTGAAAGACAAAAAAGTTTAATATTCTGGCTGCACAATAATGTGAATATATTTAATTCTACTAAACCTGACACTTAAACATGAAGTGTGAAAAAGATACCTTTTATGTTATGTGTATTTTTTCACAATTAAAAAAAGTTTTTTAATATAATAAGTCAAAAAAATTTAAACACAGTTTTACTTAATCCATACAAAGCTAGAAAACTTTCTTATATGCCAGTTATACCATTCAGTTATCACTGTTTCACTGCTGAATTTTCAATCTTACCCTAACCAAAATATAGAGCTTGCCAGGAAGGATCAAGAAATGTTGACATATAAGCAGATGATTACTGTCATTATCACTAAGCTACTTAAGTTTCTTAGAATGGGGCCAGAGAATCCTAGACCACACTTCATGGTGAAAGCTAATCTTCACAGTGAACTTACAGAGGGGATTCATCAGAAGCTGAGAAATGCAATCCCCCCATCGATACAACCACTGCTATGCTATAGAAAGATCTTTTAGCATGAATTTTTTCTAGACTGTCTGGATCAAATTCCTTAAGAATAAAATACAGTTTGATAAAGTTTATCATAACAAAAGCACAGAGAATTCACAACAGTTTCATAGTATTTACCTTAAAAAAGAAAGCAGACATACTTTTCTTTCCATAAAAAAATATTTACACTGGAGCCTGTTGTCTTAAATAAAAACCCAAAATGACTAGCAAGGTTCAAAACTGAAATAATTATAAACCAATATAGCAAATTTTTATTTTTAATCCTTTAAAAGGTTGTAACTATACTAAATATACACATCAAATTCCAAAAGCCCCATTTATTGTAATGTATGCACTGCACTGCACACTGGTTTTTCAAAACATTTTCTTTAAAAATTAAGTTATAACCAATATTATGCATACATTTCATGGTTCTGCTTATATTTCTTAGCAAATTTTAAAGACTTGAGATGAATTATGTGGATGGTCAAGAACCATTTGAAAAATTATACATGGATATTTAAATGTGTGCGCCTGTCTTCTCGAAGTAACACCACACCAAATAGAGGCAGATTTCATCACCAGCTTCACTTAGAGCTAAACTCCTCAAAAGCAGTCTAACTTACTCCTACTGTGCTCCTTCTAAGTCAGCCTTCTCCAAGTAAATAAGTGAACCAGAAAGCAAACACTAGACAGGTGGTTGGAATTAATAAAGGCAAAACTAAAGGTAGGAAGGTAGAGCTAGTCCCAGAACTCCAAGGCTATTATAAACACACAGCATCAAATCCTTGATCTAGATTCTCATTGAATAACCATGCTCAATAATAAAAAACAATTCAACCATCTCCTGGTGTCATGGTAGCAAAGGCAGGAGGAAACATAAGGTAAACCTCAAGGAAAGTCCCAAGGCAGCCATTAGCTAACATGGAACAGCTTACAAAAACAGCTTCCTGCAGAAGTTTACTTAAGAATCAGGAAAATTTCCCAGAGCTTAGTCCCTCAATCCCACATTCTGGCACAAGAATTTCCTTTACTTCTTTCAAGGATAGTGAGGGAAGAGTGCTCTCTTTTAATGTTAGCTCTACCACCCTGTACTTACTTGGTGGATAATGTAGATCCCATAGTCCAGCTGCTGCCTCTGCAAGAAGGGATGAAGATGCTCCAGCAGGTACAGGAGGTGTTTCTCTCTGTTCCGATGTGGAATGAGGATGGCGACCCTCTGTACCGCCTTACAGTCCTCAGGGTGGTAGCGGCCCCTGTGTACTTTGGGATTTTCTGCCTGCACATCTTCCAAAGTGAGATCTGGTTTGAAAATGAGTTTGTTCTGGCCTTCTACAATTAGAAAAGGAAAAAGCATATGAATAACAATAGCTGTCACATCAGATGATGACAGGCTCACAGATAAGGTATTTTGAACTTTGCCAGGCACACAGGGGCCTATATATGAGTGTTGTACTTTACTACTGTTGCTTGTAAAGCCTCATTTGGTTATGACTAATAACTACAAAGTCATATGCTCAGATTATTGACTGCAAAAATAAGTAAATGATATGTAAGTGCATTTGCTCATGTCTAGGTAAGCTGATTCTGGCCCTTTGACCATGCTGGAGTAGGAGACCCACTCTGTCCTGGTGACCCCTGGAGGGCAGGAACTCGCTCAGTGTGGTATCACTGCCCATCAGATTTTACGGATGTATGTGTATTGGCTAAACAAGGTGTGCGGTTTTAAGCAAGGGGGATAATATAATCAGACCTGCATTTCAGTAAAACTTACTTTCCTATCTCAGTTTGTCTAATCTGTGAGCAGAAAAACTTCTCTCAGATAATCAAGAGCAATGGTTTTGGTGTTTCCATGACTGAATAAAGAGAAGCAGCATGAATATGTGAAAAGAGTTCCAGCCTATAATTTAAGAAGGAAAGAGGGTCTGCAGAGTTTTGTTCAGCTAAGAGCAAGAAGTCTCAGAAGGACCCTGGGGTACCCCATAGAAAATCCAGTTAGTTTAGGAAGGTGTGGTGTGGGATCTTGGAGATACTGTAGGACAGGAAAGGAAGACCTGCTTTCCACCCATTGTTTTCTGGGGAAGAAAAACAAACATATGAGCCATACACTGTGATGAGCACAACAGAAATACATGCAAGCACATGGGAATATAAGCAATCCCAGATGGGAGACAAGACACAGAAGCTGAATTTTGGATGAATAAATAGGAATCTACCAGACAGACATGGACAGCACAAAGGTA
Organism: Uropsilus gracilis; assembly: GCA_004024945.1. Classification (NCBI taxonomy): domain Eukaryota; kingdom Metazoa; phylum Chordata; class Mammalia; order Eulipotyphla; family Talpidae; genus Uropsilus; species Uropsilus gracilis. Next base: position 11,527 of record PVHY01002757.1, read on the forward strand.
TTCTGGAAAGAGGAAACAACACAAGTACAGGCTCCAGAAGTCTCTGGAGATCTACAAGCATTTTGATGCTCTGGAGACTCAGAATCTATTAGTTGTTTAACAGAAACTTTGTGGATTATATATATTGCTGTAGAATTTGCCTAATTACTATGTTCACTAAAACTAACTCATTGTCCCTTTAAATGAAAAGGCAAGACATCAAGGATGAATCAAATCATACAACATATTTAAGGAATAAATGCTAAAGACATTGAGAAAATACTCCCTCCTTGCCCTTGACTGCACATTTTTGGTCAAGGGGATGCTAACAGGAGACACAATGAGAAGCCTGACTGTGCCTGCTTCCCACCTGTGTTCTTGAATTCTGGCTTGCCAAGAAAAGAACATGTCCAGATTAGGCCAGCGATTCCAGAGGAGGATAAGAAACAGGTGGAGCAGAGTCACCAGCCTAGATCAACCAACCTAGCTGAGCCAGTAAACTTGTGAGTGAATACATGCCTGATGATGTATATTACTAAGATGTTTGTGGCTGGATAGTAAGAAGCTGGGGATGTTCATGTATGGAAGTCTATACATCAGCATCATAGATACATTTCACAAACATAATGTTGAGCTATGGGATCAGACACAAGCGTGTACAGTATATGTTTTCAAATATGTAAAGATCAAGAACCAGAGAAATCTCATGGGGTGTGCTGGAATCTTGAAGTAAGGGCAGTGACTAAAAAAGGTATGAGAAATTATGGGATTCTAGAAAATTCATGTCTCAATATGTATCCTGCTACATACATACATTTTGAAAACCCTAGCCAAGCTATATCCTTCTGATTGTTGTATTTTTCTGCACATCTATTTAAGAAGAAAACATTTGTAAAAACTGAAAATACGTACTCAGGTGTGGAGACAAGGAGGGGCAGTTGTCAAGGTCTGTTTTTTTCCTGGGTGTTTCCTCTGTCAGAGAGTCTTCCTTTCCCCAAATTATAGCCTTGTTGAAATTAGCCATGAAATTCTTTGCCTTAGGAATCTCTTGAATAGCGCCCACAAAGTAATTACTAGTGGCCCACCCAACCACAGTCAGGCATAAGGTAAAAAGCAACAGTAACCGAAATTTATAAGAAAAGTGGAAAGTCACTTTGAAACCCATGTCTTCTCTTAGGTGACCAAAACACATCAGTCCACCTCACTGCAGGCAGGAGGCTTCAGTTTTTCCAATCTGATTTCAAACTTGATGACAACTTGATGAAGAAGCAAGGCTTGTTTTGCTTGGTAGTTCTGTTCCAACAATCTCTAAAAGACAATCACAGAGACATTTTGTTTCAGGTGGAAATCCTGTCCCGAAATGCTTTACTTCAGCAGGAACTGAAAATCTATGTCCCTGTGAATCCTGACTAACAGTAATGAGAGTTCTCCAAGGACGGTTTCAAGATTAAAAAAAAAAAAAAAACAAAAAAAACAGAACAAAAAACCCCCAGAGATTTGAAAGGAAGTAGGGTCCAATCATCTGCACATCATATAAGTTCTCTCTGGGTTGTTACCTAGGCTGTCACCCAAAAACAAAAGCCATGTCAAATAGAGACTGTGCCTACCTCCAGGTTCCGAGGTGGGCAAAGCATGGGCACAGCACTGTGGCCCTCTTCCCCCATGGCCCCTCCTGGCACAGCTTTAAGGTTTGCTTTGCTGCAGTCCATGGAATTTATCCAAAGATAAGAAATTTAATATAAAAGCAATCACTTTTTTAATGATTACTTAATAACTAAGCTTTCATCACTAATTCCATTTCTTGAGAATCCATGAGATCCAGTTAAAGATAATCACTTTTCCACATCTTAGTGCTCCTCTCAAAACTAACGGAAGAGGGAGCCAGAATGAAGGTAGCTATATTGAGAAGTCTCATTGGTTCAAGGAGTAAGCAAACACCAAGGGGTGAAGGTCTCTAACCCATCCAATCATCTTTCAGAAGACACTGCCTTGCCCAGTCTACTTATCAGTTAAACTGGTAGAAACTCTTAGCTAGTTTCTATAAAATGGCAAAATAATATATATTTACAGTGCTGCTGTGAGAATTTAATAAGATGAGGTACGCAACACATCTGACTCATTCCCAGGAATAGTTATGAACTCTGATTATCATAGCTCAAATTTTATCAGAAAACTGCCAAGACAATGTTATCTCTAAAACTGCATATTGAAATACAGATGATTTCCAGTGAACTACCATTTCCCTATAATTTCCTATTTTTCTTTCAATGAGTATATATTGTCTTTGTAATTTAAAAAATACAATGCTTTTTAAAAGAAGGGTCTTTTTAGGTGAGGTAACTTCTGGCTGGTGTTTGGGGAAATGTCATCAGATGGGACTTATTTAAAATAACAGTAAGTAATTGAGAGGCCCTGAACTCTCCTGAAAAAAAAAATTTCTTTCAATCTAAGCTGTCTTGAAGTGAAAGGAGAATTATGGTTTTAGGGAACAAATTCCGCTAACAGGAAAGTAACTATTTAGGGGCGAATTCTCCTATTCCTTTCTAGAAGTCTGGCCTAGAGTTAGTTCAAAATGGTCTTACAATTTGCTTTTCCTCTTCTCAATTCCACCACTCTTTTTGGAGTACCTACTATTTTCAGGCACAGTGCTAGGCACCAAGGGAACATATAGAAAATTCATGTATCCATCTTGCATGTATAAATCTTAATACTTTCTAGATGTTTATGTCTGCAATTCGTTTTCAGATATATGTTACTCTACCCCTCAGAATGCAAGAAAAAACAAGACTGATAAAATATTGAGAAGTACTAAAAGTAGGTAACAAATAAATGAAGGTTCTTTTTCTATGTATTTTTGTGTATGCTTGAAATTTTTCATAATAATAAAAATGAAACCTAACATGGAAAATAGTTACAACAAAAGGTAAATCAGTGTGAGTGCTATGTATCATTTTTGGAGAATCTTCAGGAATATAATTTTGCAGGGGGCAATATAGGGGGGAAGACCAGGTAATATTCCCTTAACATTTACTAAGTACTTATGCACAGGGAGAAAGTGCATGGTCTTCATTCAGCAACTCAGAATACTAAAAATCACCATTCCAAAGTTTCTAAACCCATCTGGCAATCCTGCAAAACACAGGGCAGCTCAGAAAGGACAAATGGGATAGACCCTTGGGCCTCCCTGGGGTGGCACCTGCTGAAAGTCTAACACATTGGTACCCCTTTTTCTCCTGCAGATTTCCTGAGAGCAGACAATTTGCACTTGTATTTTCCTAACCCCTTAGACCTCTGCTATTCTTTCTCCCAATTATAGCACCTTAATGTAGCATCTGAGTGATTACTCCCCAGACCTAAAGAAACAATGGTTCCCTGAGCAGGGGCAAAGACTGGTTAGAAATGATAGCTATTTAAGCCGGGCACGGTGGCTTGTGCCTGTAAACTTCAGCCTATGAAGCGGCAGGGGCTACGAATCGCAGTTCAAGTCCTACCTGGGGCCCGTAGGGAGACCTAGTTCCAAAAAAATAGCTGGGCGTGGTGGTACGTGCCTGTAATCCCAGCTACCTGGGAAGCTGAGGCTGGGGATTGCTTAAGTCCGTGGTACCCCAGGCAACAAGAGCCTGTGGTTCCACGGGCAAAAACAGTGAGATCTAGTCAAAAAAACAAAACAAAACAAAACAAAACAAAAAAAACGATAGCTATTTACACGTACAAGTCATTTAAACTCAAAGTCTGAGCCCCTAATGGCCAAATTGGAAGCAGTTGAGCAAGAAAATAATGATGGCATTGTACTTTCAACTGTAGGATAAAATGAATATCCATGAGTCTACATTGATAGAATTATTCAAACAAACAGATGGCGGAAAAAGGATAGCTCTTTCTTATAAAAAACTTCAAATTAATAAGGAAGCAGGAGATGGGGGGTAGGGGGAAGAAGTAAAAATCACCATCAGGCAAATACTGCTGTAATAATTGTGGCAAACAAGACCCACCAATGAATAAAGGATAACAGCATAAATCAATGTATCTCCACAAGAAAATTATTAGCTATAAAGGGAAAAACAATAATTTCATAACAGAGAAACCTAGTAGATATCTTAACCAAGCGAACGAAGTTGTATCACTGGTAGAAAGATCGATGCTTTTGAGAACACAACATCAATTCTGCAATGTTTCTGCCAAAGATGCATAACACTATTACAAGCATGAGAAAACACCAGACTAATCCATTCCACAAGGTAACTGATTGGTATTCTTCAAAAGGGTCAAAGTTATAAAGAACAAGGAAAATCTGGAGAACAGATCCAGATTGGAGAAGACTAAGAAACAACTATATACAATGCAGGATCCTAGACAGAATATGAGACCAGAGGGGGAAAAAAAAAAAGAGTATTATTCTTTAAATCTGTAATTTTGTTACAGATTTTACACAATATTTACACAATATTGATAACTGAACTATGGATATGGAGGGGGCTAATACTAGAGAAGCTAAGTGACCTCTCTATACCATTTTCACAGCTTTTCTCTAAGTTCACATTAAAGATTAAAACTTTGTTTAAAAATCAGGAACCCAGGATAACACAAGTCAACATATACAGCAAATTAATTTAATCCTCAGAGAATCACTTTAGGTATTCCTCGAACCGACATGACCCATAGTAGGTGCTCAAAATGGTAACTAAGAAATGACTTTTTAAGGCTATTCTAGTTGAAATACAAGAAACACCATAATATCAGACAAGTGGGGGGGGGCAAAGATTAATTAAGGGAAAGTTAAATGGGTATAAAAGTTCCACTTGAGGAGGAATTTAAAAATTGAAAAAGGTTCACCCCATCCTCTCTTCTCCAATTTTATTAACATCAATGTTCTTCTATGCGAGCAGGTTTGTCTCTAAGAAATGGTCCTTCCTCAAGCCCACCACCATCTACTTCTCTGCCCTGGCTTACCCACAGCCACCTTCCTCTGCCCTCACTCCGGAAAGCCTGTTCCTGGCAAGCCCAGGACACTTGATACAGCAGTATCCCCGCCCCAAGCAAGAGCAGATGGTCCTGGGACACCCTCTCACAGCAACAGTTGTCAAGACATGCTCAGGAAACAAAAAGTAAATTTAATGAGCTGAAGGATTTAAATTGTTTTGTAATACATGTTATGCAGATGTCACATATGTCTTTTGCAGAATTCATACGAATTTCTGGTGGGGTAATTCAGTGTGTGCATATCATGTATGCAGAGAACCCCTGGTGGGGTCAGCCAGAGTTCCCTTTCTGCAGCAGGAAGGGGCACATCGATGAGAAGGTTTGAGAAGGCTTAAAGTAATGGAAAAAACAAGGGCTTTCAAATCACAAGGGAGTAAGTTCAATCTTGTTTCCAGATAAATAAATGGCTTTAGGCAAGTGATCTAAAATTCTATTATGCTATTTATTTAAAAACCATTTCTCCAGGTGGGTTCCATGATTTCCTATATCATATACAAAGGGAAATGCATTAAAACTGTAGATTCCCAAGTCCTACCTACTCCACAACTGATAGATCGGAACAGCAGGACCTATGGCTCAGGAAAATGAATTTTTAATAAGTACCCTAGGTGAATCTTATACACATTAAAATTTGAGAACCAGTGAAGTAAGAGAATAGGCCTGGAATGCAACAGAAACAGTCATTTTCCTTCTGGTGAAAAAAAGTAGTAAAAAGATATGTGAGAATGAGATTTTAAAAATACATTTGAATGACTTGGATTCCATTATTTAGAAATTTATTCCAAAACATATTTATTTTTTCTAAGGAAATAATCAGAGAAGTAGACCACAACATTCAAATCAACATTACTAAAAAACCAAAAATTGAAAAGAAGTAAAATGTTAATAGGGGCTGGCTTAATTATAGTTCCTTCTTAGGATAGAAAATGCTCTCATTAAAATGGTATTTAAAAAACTTAACTACATGGGAAAGTGTTCATGAGAGCTAAGGGGAGGGGAAAGATAATAAAAATATATGTGGAATATAATTCCAATCAAGCTATTTATGTTTGTGTCTGCATGTCTTTGTGTACATGTAAATCAAAAAAAAAAAAAAAAAAAAAAAAAAAAAAAAAAAAAAAAAAAAAAAAAACCCTAGCAGTCAACTCTTAATTACAGAATTACAGAAATTTTGTTTCTCCCTAATTTCTAAAATTTCTAAAAGAGTGTTTTATGATCAGAAACAGTGTTATTTTTTCCAACAAAATAACTACATAGTTTTCCTTTAAAATATATTAAAATGTAGAAATGACCTAACAGGTAGGTATTGAATTGCAGTTATATCCATTTGGCAGCAATTCCTTCTTGTCACCTTTAAGGAAATCTGCTCTCAGTAGGCCCCAACATGATATATGTTAACTAGGCTTAATTGTGATCATTTTGCAATATATATATACATATATACATATATAGAGAGAGAATCAATCTTACATTGTAAATCTGAAAATGACATAATCTTGTATGTTATCTGTATCTCATTAAAAGATAAGTAAGTGGGTCTTATCAAGCCTCATCTCAAAACTCAGAGATTGTCAGTCAATTCAATACCAGAGAATGATAACGTCTCTGAAATTCCTAGCCTAAGGCTCCACCCACAGAGATTCTTATGTCAAAGCCCTGAGATGGAAGCAGGGAACCCGCTTTTCAACAGGAACCCAGGTACGTTTGAGAAATGACTGTTCACTGATGGCTTAGAAAAAAAAAAAAAAAGGAAAACCACACTCCGTTGCTGTGGAAGTCTCCATGTTAAATTAAAAACCTTCAAAGAGATGGCTGGTTCTCAAATTATTCACAAGCATCTCTGGGAAAAGCCTACATCAGCTCAGTTTAATGTGGATTCCAAATACAGTATCAGGTGCCATACAAAAGTTTTACTATCCCTCTCTCCAGATTACTTAGTGAAAATTTTCAGTTCTCTGTAACCGCTGGTTTTAAACTGAAGGATTTGCTGATCTCCTCTCTTTGCAATTTCCTGAGGTTTAAAGGTCAATCCGGTTCTTGAAGATAAAATTCTCAAAATATAAAACACCATAAAGTGTTATCTCCTCCACCTAGAGAAATTCCAGCACTCCCACCCAATCTAGCTGCCTGCAAGAGTCCCCCACCCCTCTTAAATTTTCAACTTAAATTTCAAGTTTCAATTTCTCAATCTGGACCCTGAATCTTATTCATCCCTAAATTCCTTTCTTTAAAAAAAAAAGAGAGAGGGAGAGAGAGAAATTGAAAACCAACAGCAACCTCAACTCTCAAATTATTACTATCTTCCCCCTTTACATCTCCAAAGGAAGTTTTCCAGTGCCCAAGCGACTTCAAGGGTTGCTCCCGCTCCTGCTCTCCACGCTTTGCAACCTGGCACACGCCCACTCGCTATTGTCAACACTCCTTCTAAGACTACCAACCCAAAGGCCTTTTCTCTGTTCCAATTCTCTTCCACTTTTCTATTTTTTTCCAGTTTCCAGTTAGCTCGTATCTAATGCAAGACTCGGCGTTGACAGATACCGATCAACAGACACTGGCTGGACCAACACTCCGCTAAAGACAGGCATCTTCGAAGTTCCTTCACGTTCACGCAACTTATCGGCCCTACAGGCCGGGCCCCAGGCTGGTATCAGACGATCACTTCCAAGTAAAACCCTTGGGGAAAGAGGACGCCAAGGAGGAAGGGATTTTTGTCGTCTCAGCGCCCGGTGGGGAGAACGGTGCCGGAGATGTCACGAAAGCGCGGGGGTGACCCCAGGATCTCCCTACCTGGCAGCGGCCCGCCGGGCTCCCCCTCGGGCAGCAGAGGGTGCGCAGCAGAGGAGCCCGCACCTGAGCTGGTACCTCCTACCAGCACGGCTTCTGCAGGCTCCCTGCCCAGTCCCGCAGCTCGGGTTGAGACGGGACCGCCCCACCAAGGCCGGGCCGCGCCGGCCCCAGCCCAGGGGACAGACCCCTGTCCGCCACCGCACGCCCAGCGGCGCCCAGCGCTGTCCCCCCCGCACGGACGTCCCAGGCGTGGGCTCAGCAAGGTCCGGAGGACTCACCCCAGACGCAGCGGCTGCCGGCACCGCGGCAGAAAGCCGAGAGGGCGAAAAGCGGCAGCCGGGACCGCCTCTGCCGCCCGGAGGCCCCGAATCCCGGCTCCGCCCCAAGCCCGCTGTGGCTCCGCCCTGGGGGCGGTGCGTGGCTTTCCCCGCAGCCTGGAGCTCAGCCGCGGGCCAGGGCGACCCCACCCGGGCGAGGGAGGCAGCTGCTGGAAGGAAAGGAGGGGTGGGCGACCAGTCTTCCGGAACCCACCAAAACCTCTTGTGTCAGCGCGGCGCTAGGCGCTGGACGCTTTCCAAACCGCATCCCCGCAAGTAAATGCTCACAAAACCTAGGCAAAGAGATACGAACCTTCCCATTCGACCGAGTAGAAAACAGAGGCTATAAAGGACGATGACCTTAGCTTCCATCACCCCTGCCAGGAAGCTTTCTCAACCGCATAACGCACCAAGTTACCCGGCGCTCTCATATCGCTGGACTATTGAAAATATTCACTGAATAAACTGTGAGAAATCCATTTTTCTTCAAAGATTGCATCACAGAAAGTCAAGACAGAATCATACTGACATTAAAAATTGAAGCGGAAAGCCGGGCGTGGTGCTGTGCGCCTGTAATCCCAGCCACCTGGGAGGCTGAGCCCGGGGACCACTTGAGTCCGCGGGTTCAAGAAAACCCCGGGCAACACAGCAAGACCTAGTCTCTAAAGAGAATAGTAACAATAAAATAATAATAATAATAATAATAATAATTGACGTGGAAAATCATGGCGGACTCGACTTAAGCACGCGTAACAAACAGGCTAGATTCTCCAGGACACCCACCCACGGAGTAGTAATAGATCTCCAAGAACCACCCCACCCCCAAAGAAACAAACCATAGGAAGAACAGTGCTGGGGCCATGGGGCACTAAGCGGGAGATCTGGGGCTGGGCTGAGGTTAGCGAAAGGTCTGTACTGGACCATGGCCTGAGAGAGAAGCGAGGACAGCCAAACCTGAGCCCTCAGCAAACCCCAAAGCGGGAAGAACATGAAGCAGGTGCCCAGTCGCCTGTGTCTGAGCAGAAGCACAAGAAACATTCTGGAGGACAGTCTTAGTTTAGTCCCAAAGATAATGCAAATTCACTCTTAGACTCCATCAATCATGGGAGACCATACATACGTGACAGCAGGAATAGCACCTAATAATAACATCTCAAGGCTATCAGTTATTGGAAGCATTTGACAAAGAAAACAAGAGAGCTTTTTTAAAAATTTTTTTTGGAAAAACAAAACTGTCTCTAGAGATTATTCACCAATTACGTAGGAGAACGGTTCCCTTTATGTTGGAGAAATCTGGCAGATACCACCTTTACCAGGCACTTAGTTAATCTCACCGGTATACACACTGACATCACATCTGAGGTGATACTCTGGGTTCACGACATGACCTGATCTTTATTGTTTTCCTCCCAAGAATGTACACTTGGAATTCGAACATGAGGAAAAAACAGCCAAGGCAAAATTAAGGGACATTCTTCAAAACAACTCACTTGTCATAAGAGATGAGGGAAAACTGGCAAGTGTTTGAGATTAAAGGACACTAAGGAAAGTGACCCTGTCACTTCCTGCACTGGTAAAAAGATTGTTACAAAGCATATTTATTGACACAATTGTAAATGAATATGTACACAGTGGCACCTTTAGAAATAATCTTGAACCCTCTGACCTTTCTCTTACTGAGAATGTGTAATTCCCCCCTTTAAACCTGTACAGGCTTGCCTGCTTTGACAAATGGCAAAAAGTGTAAGTAAAGCTATGCAGAGTCTGTGTCCAAGCTTTGAAGGGCAGTTTCTACTTCCTCTTCCACTACATTCTATTTTGTTAAAGCTGTTAGAGGTTTGCCCAGACTTAAAAGGAGAGGAAATGTGTCCTCATTTCTTGGTGAGAAGAATATCAGATTTTGAAGCAGTTTTTAATCTACTGTATTGTACCTACTCATTTCCAGTAGCTGAGAACATACTATAACTTTCTCCCCATCTAAGATCATATAAAGTGTTTCCTTAGTCTTTGTGCAGGACTGAACTGTATCCTACCTACCCTTATGCGTATGTTGAAGGCCTAATTTCCAGAACTTCAGAAATAACTACATTTGAAAGATGGGCCTTTAAGAAGGTAACTGAATTAGATTAGGATTGCTGTGGTGAGCCCTAATCCAATATGACTGTTGTCTTTATCAAGAAGACGAAATTAGTGCATAGGCAATTCAGACAGAAGAATGAACTTCTGAGGGCCTCAGGAAAGAGCTCTTGCAAACCAAGGAGAGAGCAGTTAAGAAATCAAATCTGTTGACATCTTTATCTTGGACCTCCAGATAGTGAGAAAACAAATTTCTGTTATTTAAATTATGTAGTCTGTGATATTTTGCTATGGTAGCCTTGGCAGACTAGTAGAGTCTCTAATCTGAGCTCAGAGTCACTCCCAGCTGAGGTGTCAGACATCTTAGAGCTGAAATGAGCCCTCCCCACTGTGTCATATCTGAATTCCTGAACTGCATGACAATCATGAAATACTGCTGGGCACATGGTGCGTGCCTTTAATCTCAGCCTACAAAGGGAGGCTGAGACTAGGAATCACTTGAGTTCACCGATTCGAGACCAGCCCGGGGCAACACGGTGAGCTCTAGTCTCAGAAAAATAGCTGGGCATGGTGGCACGTGCCTGTAATCCCAGATACCTGGGAAGCTGAGGCTGGGATCACTTGAGTCTGTGGTACCCCGGACAATGTGAGCCTGCGGTTCCCTGGGCAAAATAGCAAGACCTAGCCTTAAAAAAAAAAAAAAAAAAATCATGAAATACTACAGTGATAAACTTGTTTTAAGTCTTTGGATTTTGATGTCATTTGTTACTGAACAATAGATAATCAAAGAAAACTACATATTATATGATAATACTCCATCATAAATTTCTTAAATTTGATCACTATATTAGGTTTACAAAGGAAAATGAATTATACTCAAGAATTATTTAACAATGAGGTATCATTATCATGATGTCTGTAATTTCTTTCAAATGTTAAAATGTGTATATAGGTGAGAAAAGGCAAGCACAAATATGCCAAAATGTTAACAGTGGACAAATCTAAACAAAGCATATACAGGTATTTTTTGAACAATTTTAAGACTTTTTTAAATCTTGAAATTTTTCTGAAAGCAAAAAGTAATAGCTAGGCTTCTCTTTCTGATAAAAATGAAGTAACAGGGACTAGATGTACTACTTTATGGACAGTGATCTGTGAGAGATGAAAACAAATATAAATCCTACAATTGCCCTGGTTTACTATCCTGAAAAAGTTTCCAAACTACAGCAGGGTGAGAGGTGAGATCAGAGAGACAAGCAGACTCCTGAGTAGAGGAGACAAACCCTAGAGTCCAAAGAGACTTCTGGCCAAAGAGGAACTAAAGTTAAAAATTAAAAAATGATAGATTCTTGGACAGTCCCCAAATATTTCAAAACTAAACAACACCTTTCTAAATCACTGGGAGATCAAAAAAGAAATCAAGAAAAATTGAAAAGAATTTTGAACTGAATGAAAATGAAAACAACATATCAAAATTTGTAGTGTTACTAACATAGAACGTGTGTGTTATATGTCTATAGTAGAAAACTTCTCTAATCAATGATTTCAGGCCTAACCTTACAAAATTAGAAGAAGAGCAAAAACAAAGAAACCAGCGAAATAGGGGGGAAAACAAAAGAGGGAATCAAATAAAGCAAAAGATGGCTTGTGGAGATCAATAAAATGGATTATTTTCTAGCTAATCAGGGATAAAGGGGAAAGACACAAACTATCAATATCAGGAATTAGAGAGGCGTATCAACACAGGTTCTGTAGGCCCAAATATAATACACTGAACAAGAAAATACTATTAATAACTTTACGGCAATAAATTTCACAATTTAGATAAATTGGGCAAATTCCTTCAAAGACAAAAATTAACACAGTTCACTGACGATAGGTAGCTCTATGTCTATTAAAGAAATTGAAATTATAGCTAAAAGCCTTTTCACACAGAAAGCTCACATCCAGTTACCAGCAGCCATAATACTAATAACTACACAAATTAACATTTGTAGTAATGCTAGTTCTACACAGGAAGAAGCAATATTAATTTATGTATGGTTTTCCAAAAGAAATTGAAGTGGAGGGAATGCTTCTCAATCCATCCTATGAGGTCAGCATTACCCCAATACCAAACTTGGACAAAAATATTACAAGAAAGAAAACTATAGACCAATATCTCTCACATACATACATGCAAAAAAATTCTAAACAAAGTTTTAGCAAGTTGAATACAAGAGTATAAAGCAATATAATACAACATGGTGAAGGAAGGGTCATCCTAAGCATACAGGGCTAGTTTTTTGGGGTTTTTTGTTTTTTGGGGTTTTTTTGGATTTTGTTTTGTTTTTCCTTTTGAGATTAGGTCTCACTATTTTTGCCTGTGGAACTGTAGGCTCACCTTCCCCAGGATACCACAAACTCAAGCAATCCCAGCCTCAGCTTTCCAGGTAGCTAGGATTACAGATGCATACCACCACATCCAGCTGTATTTTTTTGGAACTAGGTCTCGCTATGTGGGCCCTGGTGCTACTGCGATTCCTGGCCCCAGAAGTGCTTCCTAGGCTGCCGCTTACAGGCATGCGCCACCATGCCTGGCTACAGGGTTAGTTTAACATTCAAAAATCAAACAGTAATTTGCCAAAGAGGTAAATAAATATATATATATATATATATATATAATCATCTCAATAAACACAGAAATTTCATTTGACAAAATCCAGCCTTTATTTCCTCATAAAAACCTTCAGTAAACAGGGAAAACTGAACCACAACATGCAAAAAATAAACCAAGTTAACACCCTCATACTTCATACAAAAATCAACTCAAAATGGATAAAAAACTTGGATATCAGACTTGAAACTGTAAAATACATAGAGGAAAACCTGGGCAAAACCATCTATGAATTACACTTCAGAAATACATGTTGGATACAACTACAGCTAGCAAAAAAAAATGAAGGAAAACATAAACAGATGGGACTACATCAAACTAAAAAGCTTCTGTATAGCAAAAGAGACAATAAACAAAACAAAAAGAAATCCATCCTACTAGGAGAAAACTTTTGCCCTCCATACAAGTGATAAGGGTCTGATAGCAAAGATACACAAAGAACTCACACAACTTAAAAGAAACAAATCAAAAAACCCAGTCAAAAAATAGGGAGAAGAGGAAATGCAGGTGACCAATAGGCAAATACAAAAGAGGAAATACAGATGGCCAATAGGCATATGAAAAAATGCTTCACATCACTAATAATCAGGGAAATGCACATCAAAACCACACTGAGATACCATCTTACACCAGTAAGAATGGCCCATGTTAAAAAAAAAAAAAAGGCAACAACAAATGTTGGTGAGGATGTGAAGAAAAAGGAACACTCTTACACTGCTGGTGGGAGTGCAAACTGGTCCAGCCACTATGGAAGGCCATGTAGAGGACCCTCAAACAACTGAAAGTGGAACTACCATTGGACCCAGCAATCCCACTACTGGGAATCTACCCAAGGATACAAAACACTCATTTATAAGGACACCTGTACTCGCATGTTTATTGAAGCCCTATTTACAATAGCTAAGATATAAAAACAACCCAAATGCCCCCAAATGGACAAATGGCTGAAAAAGATGTGATATATTTACACAATGGAATGTTATGCATCAATCAAAGAAGACAAACTAATGTCATTTGCAACAATATGAATGGAACTAGAAGTAATCATCTTACTGGAAACAAGCCAGAAAGAAAAAGAGAAATATGGGAAGGTCTCACTTATTTGAGGGGTATAGGAAAAACAAACAAATGCTTAAGAAAATTGAAAACTTCCAACAGAACGAAAGCATAGAACAAGAGAGGGGGAGGAGGGAGAGAATGAGAGTGGGGAGGGCACAAAAGACTTAAGATGGTGCATGGGTTGTAAGGTGATGGGAGAGCATTGGGGTAGACAAAGATGCAATATATATATGTATGTATTTAAATATGTAAGTGCAAACAATAAAAAGTAAAAAAAAACTCTCAGCAAGCAAAAAATATGAAGGAAGGAACCTCCTCAACTATATAAAAGACATTTAAGAAAAACTGCAACTATCATATTCAATGATGTAAGTCTGAATGCTTTTCCACTAAGATTAGGAACAAGACAGGCATATCTTGCTGTAATTACTTCTATCTGACACTATAGATACAAAAATCTTGAAACAATTTTATCAATCAAATTAAACAGTATATTATCCTAATAAACAAATGAGAATCATCCCAAGAATGAAGATTTGGTTTAACATTCAAAAATCAATCAATGTGATTCTTATTAGCAACTAAAATGAAAAACCACATGAAATTATATTCCTAAAAGCAAATAAGAGGAATCTTCATTTGAAAGAAAGAAGAAAATTTGCCTTTATGAATGATGTGAACGTCTGCAGACATTCGATGGAATATATGAAAATATTTCTAAAACTAAAAATGAACATAGTGAGGTTGCAATACACACAAGCAATATGAAAAATGAATTGACTCTATGCATTAGCAATGAACAACTGGAAGTTAAAATATCACCTATGAAACATAAGAATATGAAAGATGAGATAAATCTGACAAGATATTCAAGTTTTTACATTGAAAATGACAAAACTTTGCTAAAAAGAAATCAGTAAGAAAGCAACAAACCAGCAATAATGAGCAAACTGCTGTCACAAATCAGTTAAGGAAATTTAAAAGTAACTTAATTTTATGAAAAGATGCCAATTTTCACTTATAAGAAACATCAATGAGATTCAAATGTCAATAAAACTACACTAAGAGTTATCAGTGGCACAAAATTTTTAAAGATTGTATTGATGTGAACATGGGATAATAAACAATCTTTTCTATCACTACTGAGAGTGAGAATTAGTATGGTTTTCATATGGGACAATTTGCTGTTATCAAAATTTTATGTGCCTGCTGGCCATTTGTATTTCCTCTTTGGAGAAGTATCTTTTTAGTTCTCCCCATTTTGTGATTGGGCTTCTTGTTTTGCTTTTGTTTAGTTGTGTGAGTTCCTTGTGGATCTTCATTATTAAACCCTTATCTCTCTTGCGGAGGGCAAAAGTTTTTTTCTATTCGATTGGGCTTCTTTTAGTTTTTTTCTGTTGTCTCTTTTGTTGTACAGAAGCTTTCTAGTTTGATGTAGTCCCATCTGTTTATGTTTTCCTTCATTTTTTTTGCCATCTGTAGATTTTTCCAGATAGGGATTTTTGAATTGTACTTCATGGAGGGTTTTTCCCAAGTTTTCTTCTATGTATGTTTAGGCTTCTGGTCTGACATTTAAGTCTTTTATCCATTTTGAGTTGGTATTTGTACAAGGTGAGAGAAAATACAAATGGCCAACAGGACCTGAAAAATTGCTCAACATCACTAACAATAAGGGAAATGCAAATCAAAGCCACAATGAGTTACCACCTTACACCAGTAATAATGGCCCACATCCATAAAACAGACAACAACTGCTGGTGAGGATGTGAAGAGAAGGGAACACTCTTACACTGCTGGTGGGAATGTAAACTGGTCCAACCTCTATAGAAAACTGTGTGGAAGGCCCTCAAATTAATGAAAATGGAACTACCATGTAATCCAGCAATTTCTGTCTTGGGAATCTACTCTAAGGAGACCTCAATGCTTGTACAAAGGGACACCTGAGCTTGGATGTTTATTGCAGCACTATTTATAATTGCAAGGACATGGAAGCAACCAAAATGTCCCAAAACAGATGACTGGATGAAAAAGATGTGGTATAGACACACAATGGAATATTACCCATCAATTAAATATGAAAAATTGGATGATTTTATGATAACATGGATGGACTTAGAAGAAATCATATTAGCAGAAACAAGTCAAAAAGAAAAAAGACAGAAACTAAATGGTTTCACTATTATATGGAACATGGGAAAGATAAACAAAAAGCCATGAAGAAAAGTCAAAACAAGCCAACAACCAAATTAAAGTACACAGCTGGGGGGGGGGAGGTGGACAGGGTGGGAACAGTCAGGGAGTGTAGGGTGAACCCCAGAGATCACAAAGATGTGAAATTTATATAAATAAATTATTTAATATTAAAAAAAACTTTTTAAAAAGGCACATAGCCTTGACCCAATAATTCTTCCCTCAATATTCATTTTACGGATTTTTAAGTATTTGTGTCTACAAGGATATTTAGTGAGGACTCATTTGTCATAGCAAAATCAGAAACTAAGTTGTAATCAACTCCACCCAGTTAAAGAAATATGGCATATTCACGAAAGGAAGCAAAGGTATAGATAGTTGTTGATATAGATATGGCTATAAATAAAAATATAGGTGTAGCTTTCAAATACCTTGCTAAAAGAAAAATAATAATAAAGTTCTATCTGATGCTCTATCAACTCTGCAGGGAACAACAAGCTTGTACTTGTATGCTTGTGAATAAATAAAATATCTTAAAAAGAATATATAAAATTAATAAGAGTGGTTGCTTCTAAAAGAGCTGAAACACAGAAGGACAAGTGTGACAGGACAATTGATTTCTTGCTGTATATCTAGTAGCTCCTTTTCAAAATTATGTACTATGCCAGCACTTTTATGACCACATCACAGATAAATAAGATATAATGTAGCTAAGATCTGTAAATTCTTAGTGACAAAGTGAGAAAAAGCACATGTTGATTATTTTGAAAAGGCAATTAAAAACGCTAAATGAAACAAAACTATTTAAGAAAGTACCCTGAAATATTCTGCAACAAATATTTGCATAATTCTAAGCAGCAAGTCATAAACTAATTTAATTTCAATTTTTAGTCAATAGATGAAAATTACAAAAACTAATTATACATACAGGACAAAATGTAAATACTATCAGCCTTAATACTGTAGTTGTGAAGGCAAAAAATATAAAAATTGGAAGGTAAGTGTGGCAATCCAGTGAAAGAAAGGGTCTGAGGAGTAATGACGGGTTTTATTTTTCTCATATTATTGAGACCACTAGGAAATCAAAAGCCGCTACCTACATTGATGGGACAAGAGTTAAAAGTGTAAGCATAGAAATTAAATTTATAATGATAACCCAAGGAAAAATGGCAGGTAATATCATTAACAAAATATATGAAGGGAAAAATAAATGGAAAGGAGTCTCATGAGCTACATTGCTTATCCTATAGCACAGGGTTAACAGACCATGAGTAAAGTAGACATCAAGATCATAAGCAGAGAGTTTATAATGTATAGAACTGACCACCAAAAAATTAAAAACAACTCTGAAAGGTGAATTTCCTTAAGGGGTAAGACACATGGTTGAGGGAGAGGTTTGAAGAATGAAGCATGAAACTTTTTCTTTTCTATTTAATATCATTCTGTACCTTTTATTTGTTTAAACCATGTGCATGTATTACTTTTATAGTAAGTATTCTTTATACAGTTTTATCATTTTAGCTTTAATTTTAGGTTTAAAACACTAAGGAAAATATAACCTGTTTATTTTTAAAGTTTATGGTCTGAGCATTTGTTTTCCGGATAAAGCTGAGCCACTTCACAGCCTGTCTCTGCACGGTGTTATTTTCCAAAGAAACACTAACCCATATCCAAAAATAACAGAAAGGCAATTTAAATCTTTACTACACTGCCATGGAAACATCAAAGGGGGATTCCACTCATAATACATAACAAAACCTCTTGAAATCTTCTTTCTCTGCTCCCTCCCAGTATTTCACACCATGTGGTAGCTGCTCCCAAATGTCTCTCCTCCCTCTTTTCAGATTTCTACAAAACACGGTAGTAAAGCTAGTCTCAACTGTTCACTTTTCTCCCTTTCCTGTCTCATCTTTTCTAAGTCTCTGCTTTTCAAATATAAATCAAGCTGTCCCTGGTGTTCATTTCATCCTGTGTGCACTAGAAGGACCTTTTTTCTTAGTCAAATTGTAAAGTTATTTTGAAAAAAAATTCGAATTTCAAAAATATCTACCCCAAATATTTGAAATATATTTAGTCACAAAGCTGTAAACTTTTCTAAGTAGGCATCTTAAAATGAAGTGCCAGGTTTTATTCATCTTTGTATTTGCGGAGTTAAAAACTTGTTTCACATAAAGTAATGCTTGATACACCAAAGGCACGTTTTATTGTTGCATTGTAACTTGGAGGAGATTTTATGGGAGAGAGTGAGGAAGAAGAGGAAGAAAACTCACATTTACTGAGTACTATTGAGCAGGCACTAAGTCTTTAAGGTAGTTGTATATATTTCCACCTACTTTTTTAGAATAGTGATTCTCAAAAGGGGACAAGAAAAGCAGATGTGGAGTACATGTAATTTGAAAGAACTGTGTGAGGCAGTGATCCTGTCCTGTGTGTCCAAACACAGGCATTACCAAACACTTTCATTCCCCTGACCCATAAACTAAGACACTTTCACAAAAAGTGATGTTTCAGAAATCTCTTTGAATTTTAGGTGTTGAGGTTGGGCAGAAAGATTAAGAACCATTAATGAAAATACTGTTTGTGTATGTTTGTGAGAGACAGAGACAGAGACACATCTACAATACATACTACAATACATACACACTCCAAGATGCCCACTAGATGGCAAACCCACATCTCAAATTAATGATTTCTTGGGACGAAGTGCCTTATGAAGGCTGAGGCCTTTTAATAGCTCAAGCCAAACTCCTATAAAGCTAATATCGTGTACAGTTTAAAGGTTATGCAAATTAAGTCTGTGGTAATACTCTTATAGATAATCTCTAGGGATAGCGACTTATAGCCCCACAGTTTCTAGAAACTATTATTACTTATTTTCCATGCAAAATGTAGTATTTTCCAAAATAATGTACTTATTTTCCATGCAAAATGTAGTATTTATACAAATTAATTAAATTCCTTTACTAGACCATCTGATTGCATAAAAAGTCGTCAAAACTAATTGTGGGACCAAAGTAAGTGACAAGGCCAGGATTTAACCCCAAGTGGTTTAACTCCATAAACTAGGCCTCATTCGGGATGTATTTCCATCTCTCATTAATGTGAGTGGGAAGAAGTCCAAGGAGAATGTTGGAATCCTGTGCCCTTGCTTGCTGCCTCCCACCTGCAGCTCCTTGACCCATCTTATCACACTGTAAGACTTAGTTGATAACCCCCAGCTCAAAACTTTCCAGGGTCTCCTAATCTATAGGATCAACTGTGGATTAGCACAGGTTAGATAGTCCCCAGTTTCTGTGTTCAAACACCTTGACTAGCTTCCCATCTCTGAAGAAGTCCTGATAGCCCACACCTGTGTCTCTAGAAGCACTGTCCTTGCTATGCTGAAAATTCGCTCCCCTATTATCTGAAGGACAACCAGTGAGTCTTTGTCACTACCAGGAGCACCTCTTTTACTGTACCCTTTCTTACATGGCCAGGCAATCAGGCCCTGACATTAATGCTCCCATCATGTCATCTGTCTCATGTGTGCCTGGCTCTCTTGCCACCCCAGTGCCATCAGGACACAAATGGTGTCTTTGCATTATGTTCTCATCACCAAACCCAGTGTCTGGTATAGAGCAGACACTGAGTAAATTTAACTGACTGAAATTTAACTGACCGAATAAATGCTGAGTGTAAATAGTCAGACTTCACAGACTCAAAAACTTCAATTGTCAGGCCCTGGGGTATAGAAGAATGAGAATGCTGTCACTAAATTCCTTGCAGCGGTGTGGGAGGGGATGGAGAGACTAGGAGCTCAAGCCCAAGAGACCTAATCAGAGGCTGCAGGGCTACTTCAGTGACCCCACAGAGTTTGTCTTATCTGGTGCTTCAAGGGAAGTCCTGCAATGCATTCAAATATTTAGGAAGGAGCTCTGTGAACATTCCCTCTTATCTTAGACAATCAGGTGAATCCTTGGTTATTTCTGTAGTTGATTTCCTTGTAGCTTCCATTGGAGTTCCTTGCTGAAATGAACATTTGTTATATTTTAAAAAGGGGCTCAAAGTTCATGCCAGTTAGAAATACAGACATTTTGGGGGGGGCTCCACCAAAGGAAACTTGTGAAAATATATAAAGTGTTACCAATTTGATCACAAGTAAAAGGATCTAAAAGGATTAGGAGCTAGAACTACTCCCTAACTATGCTGACTAAATTCCTTAGTTAAGCGTACACTTGCAAAATGTCACAAACTGGCTTAAACAATAGAAATTTATTATTCTACAGTCTTGGAAGTGGAAGTTCATGATCAAAGTGTTGGCAGGGTTGGTTTCTTCTGAGATGCCTGAGGAAGAATCTGTTCCAAGCTTCCCTCTTAGCTTCTGGCAGTTTCCTGGCAATCCTTGGCATTCCTGCGCTGGTAGAAGTATCACTACAATCTCTGCAAAAATCTTCACATGGTGCTGTCCCTGTCTGTATGTCTGTGTTGAAATTTCCCCTTTCTATGAGGACACCAACATATTGGGTCAAGGGCCATTCTGCTGTTGTCTGAACATACTTTCACTAATTACAGGCCAACTCTCTACTTCTAAAGAAAGGGCACATTCTTAAGTACTAGGGGTTAGAATTTGAACATATACATTTTGGGGCTACAATTCAACTCATAATACTGTCCATATTTTCTACAGAAAAATCAACACCTGTGCATTGGCATCAGGTTGGTAGTAGGGCAGAATGTTTGAAATCTAGGCTCTTCAGGAAATGTCAAGTTTTAGGGAGGGTCATTTGAAAGGGTAAATTCGGGCTTATGCATGTTCATCTAGTGAGTTTGAAAACATCTCTAGGTAGATGCCAGACTAAAATAGACCAGAAACCCGAAACTTTTAAATATCAGTTCCCATGAAATCAGAGATGACGCCTCGAAAACATAAATGAAAATGAAATAGATGCAAGGTAAATATACATACATATTTACCTAGGTCTTATTTTGAAAAAGTACACAAGTAAATGAGATTTGTGTATAGTTGACTAGCTATCTGAGAATCAGTATGAAGAATCTGTATATAGAGGATTCTTAAAAAATTGAATGTTTCAGGAAATAAATGAAGTTATACAAATGTGATTTTATTACAACTGCTACTGAGGCACAAGGACAGATTACCCCCAGGGCTAAGTTGGTAGGTAACCAGACCTCCAAGAAAAGACAATGAAAACATAGAGAAGAACCATCAGAAAAATAAATTTCAGACTGTAGCCATAGTGAAGACACCAGAGAGAGCAGAGAGAGCACCGAGGTCTGAGGGAGCAAGACACCAAAAGTGTATTAACATAACACAGAACAAGTTCCCTGGCAAAACTTGAACAAAGAAAAGTCCTTCCTCTCTGTGACTTCAGCCAATCACAATTAAAGCCTGATTGGGGGTGAAGGGGTGTCTCAGAAGAATATTCATTAAAAAGTTTATAAAATAAGCTTTCTGGGGAAGCTTTATCTGATAATCTCTTTATCCCTCCCTGGGAAGGCTATTACCCAGGAGTCTTGCTTTTTTATCTCTTTTTATTTTCTATCTCTTTGATTCTTTAAATAAACTGGACTCTTTCAATTTACTCTTCTCAGTCCTTTAAGTGCTTTCTACAGATTCAAGAATCCAGGAAGAAAAGCACAGAGTCTTCATGTGCTACCATTTTCTCATCACCCCTAACCTCCAAAATCTTGAAAACATATGCAAAATATATTTTAAAAAACCAATAGAATATATTATCCAGTTTACAAATATTCACAATTTTAGAGGTACAATTACGTATTGAGGGTAACATCTATAGCCTTTATAATTCTAGTCCCCAAACTAATTTCTATCTCCAAGGTAAGACTAAAAACAGATCCTGAAATACCTTACAACGATTAAAAAAATATGTGAACCACAATCAGAACTAGTTTTCTTTCATATTAGAAAATTATGTTTAACAAGAGGCAACCTTACTCTTTCTCAAAAATATTCTAGGTTCTGAGCATTTTAGATGTAAAGCAAATCATCTCAAACCAAGTTGGGAAAGACATGAATGAATGAATGAATGAATGAATGAATGAATGAATGAATGAATGAATGATAACCTTAACATCTTATGTTAAGATTATTTCTATGAAACAAAGGAACAGGGGGAACTGCCAAGGAACTGGATAATAATGGAGGAAACAGAAAATGGATCAATAAGAAGATAATAAAGATCACACTTATTTAGTTGTTGAGTACCAGACTAAGCCAGAAGGACCAGAAATCCAGGTCAGCCCGAGTCCACAGCAGGTGGACCCAGAGCTGGGGAGGTTCCTGGGGCTGGGAAAGCTTACACTAAGCCTGGTCACAATAAACCCACTGGAGAGAAGGAGCAGGAGGCACCAAGCACGAAGGGAGGAACTGAGATGGGAGGGAGGAGAGTGCTGAAATAGGTTACCTTGAGGTCTAACAACAACTGGATATTGGGAAAACAATTTTGTTCAAGAGGTCTATTTATAGTCATGTTTTTCCTCAGCACTCCCTTCCCCCATCTCCTCCCTTTTGTGTTAAAAGGCGCCTGGCAGATTGGTAAAGGGTTACAGGCAATGCACAGGAAACTCTGGAACACAATGAACCCAGCCAGGACAGATCCCCACCCACCGAAGAAAATCACTTGCTCCAATATTCAGAACCCCTGGGGGAAACTGATGGAGCTAAGAAACGAGTCTTTGCGTCTTTTTAGCGTTCTTTCTCTCAACCAGAAAGAAGGCAACCTGCAGAGTAGAATAACGCAGGAGACAGAGAAAAAGGCAGCAAAACAAAACATGGAAATGATTCAATCAAATCAATCAAAGGGCCAAGTCATCTCCTGTTCTGAAGACACTCCTATGCAGGAAGAATTCAATTTTTCTACGCACAGTGTCCGTTCAGCTTGGAGAACCCAAAGATACTGAGTAAAGAGTGAGAGAAGACACATGCCTGTAAGTGGCAGCCTAGGAATCCGCGGCCGGGGTCAGGGATCCCGGTTCGAGTCCTGGGCACTTGGCGAGATCTAGTCCCCAAAAAATAGCTGGGTGTGGTGGCGCGCACCTGTAATCCCAGCTACCTGAGAAGCTGAGGCTGGGGATTGCTTGAGTCTGTGGTACCCCAGGCAACGAGAGCCTGCGGTTCCACGGGCAAAAATAGTGAGACCTAGTCTCAAAAAAAAAGAGTGAGAGAAGAGATCTCAAACTCCTTCTCCGAGAGGGACTTGGGAATCAATCACCTGCTAGGTGCTCAGGACAGACAGAGCCAGGCTGCCAGGCAGGTGGAGGGAGCCTGATGCTTACAAAAACATCCGGGCATCAGGCATCTTCCTTTCTGAATCTCTAGACAGAAGCTTTGTGAAAATGGACCCAAATTCGGCCTCAGAGGTTAAGGCCAGACCTGCACTGATTCAGACTTCGGCATAATAGTGATTCAGCCGGTAGCACTTGGCTCTCCTTCCAGCTTTATGAAGTCCCTTCTCTCAGGGACTCTAGGAAGGAAGTTCCCGCTGCTGTTTGGCAGCGTGCAAAGCACCGGGTGTCGTGGGACAAGGGGGTCTTGTTGTTGCCTCGCTTTGTTCATGGTTTCTGAAATACTGAAGACTCATTTAATGTGATACTGTGCATTATGGGTCAAATATCATTACAGTTTTAATAGCATCCTGCAGAATACTAACTTCTGAGCTATTGTTATTTTATGACTATTGAGGTAAGCTTGGTTTACAACACACTGTATGTTTTAGGGGTATAAGTTCACAGCTATTCAAATGTGTGTCACCATATCACTCCCACCACCACAGCCCCAATAATTCTCCACCATCATCCCTTAGGCTTCCCCTCTCCTCCCCTCCTCTCCAATTCTGTAGCCTCAATTCTGCAGTCAAATTTCAAAGAAATCTGAGTATAAGGGAAATACTGGTGGGGAGAAACTTATTTCTCAAGTGATTTCAACACTGTACACTGTCTCATGGAATATCTTGTCTTACCTTCATCACTTCTACCCAGTCATACATTTTATGCATCAAACCACATTTCCTACAGAAAGCTTATTTGTAGCTTTAACATATAGAGAAACATGTCTTATATTTCTCCAAAAGTTAGCTTTTAACCTAATTTTATCAATTGGAGTCATCAAGGACCCCACTTGCAAATCTAAACTTTCAAATAATCTGAGATATTTGTAACAGCCAAGGCCACCAATCAATGCAGTTTTATTAGAAAAAGTAAGACTGGGCCGGGCACGGTGGCTCGTGCCTGTAAGTTTCAGCCTATGAAGCGGCCGGGGCTAGGGATCGCGGTTCGAGTCCCACCTGGGGCCCATAGAGAGACCTACTTCCAAAAAAATAGCTGGCGTGGTGGTGCGCACCTGTAATCCCAGCTACCTGGGAAGCTGAAGCTGGGGATTGCTTGAGTCTGTGGTACCCCGGGCAATGAGAGCCTGCGGTTCCACGGGCAAAAATAGCAAGACCTAGTCTCAAAAAAAAAAAAAAAAAAAAAAAAAGTAAGGCTTATTTTCAAGTCTTATTTTCTTATCTTTTTATAATCAAGTCTTCTTCATTCTCCCTACCTTTGACCCCTTCTATCCCAAAATACCTACTTAATGGTGAAGCAATTGAATCACATACTTAAGCTGGGAAGGGAAGCTGTGGCTACAAAGAACTGTTTCCCAGTAACACCTTCATGTTATATATTTTTTGGTGCACTGAGTTATGCAGTTCTATAACTCTAGGAACTGAGAAGGAACTAAAATACACAATGAAAGAGAGAGAAGGAGAGAGATCACACATTTTACTATAATAATAATAATTATGCCTATGTCTGGTCTACAACTTTTAAGCTGGTAGTGGGGTCATTTAAAGTTTCCATCTCCATTCTTGTCACCACACCTGTTTGCGCTTATAAGCCCACTTGAAACCAAACTGGTTTTTATGATACTAACGGTGGTGGACCAATGGGAAGTCAGCTGATATGTTTCAAGAGTACTGCTGGTAAACTAAACACCATTCCTGCATCTGGGATTGGAATGAACTGATTCCTGTTCATTGTCCTTCTCTCCCACCAAGCTGACTCTCTTCCACTCTGCTCTGTTGAAGTAGATTAGTAATATGGATGACCCACTCCAATCCAACAAAGGATGTTTATTCAACCCCATTTGGACATTGAGAAACAACATTTTACAGCATAACCTAATCTGGGAACTCACAGCATAGGGAAATGTTCCACTGGAGCTTGGGATATAACTTTCCAGAAGCACTTTTGCTCTTTTCCATAGTTTTAGAAGCTAGAAGTCCAAGCTCAAGATGTCAGCAGATTTGGTTTCTCCTCATGTCTCACTCTTTGCTTATAGGTTTGTTACTTTCTTGCTGTGTCCTCAAGTATTCTTTTCTGTGATATACATTCCTAATGTTTCTCAGTTTCCTAAATTCCTCTTTACACATGGATTATCAGTCAGATTGGACTACAACCAGTTCTAATATCCTTATTTAATCACCTCCTTAAAGACCTTGTTTCCAAATACAGTCGAATTCTGAGACACTGTCAGGACTTCACCATAAAAATGGAAGGACAGACATAATCAGCCCCCAACATCAACAAGAGTGACAACAGTAGCAACTTTAAACTGGGAGAGGGGTAGGGAGAGAGAGGGAGGAGAGAAAATGTGTCTCCTAGGAGCTAAACTGATACTCCAGTATCCCAGTACACAGAATGCAGAACATGGTAATCAGAAAGAATTAAATAATTAGTTAAAGTATTTAATTAATCAGTCAGTAGGGAAGAGGGAAAACTCTAAAACTTCTGATTGCTAATTCTAATTTTATAGACAAACTGGTTAAAAAAAATCACAGTTGATATTAATATCTCTCAATACTCCTTTATCTTTTCTATCTCTATAACACAGATGATTGCTACATCTTGGTGAGTCAGAGAGGCAGATGGCACAATTTGATAGGCATCATTTAAATAGTTGCAGATAAGATAGACAACAGTTGAACCTTCTGTAATAGTGCCGTAATGAAGGACTTTTCTAGAATCTGTTAAGTGGGTGATTTATATTATCACCATTAGTTCTCCTGATAACATTCCTGCACTAACTCCATAAAACGTTGTTTCCTCAGAAATCTGAAGCCCAATGAAAAAATCCTTTGGGATCAAATCAGATTCTCTGCCACCAAAGAGAAAGGTGGACAACTTAGAGTAAGCAAGGAGAAAAAGAAAACTGGGAAGAGAAGTAGATCAGTAGAGGAAGAGAAAAAAAATCTCCTGAACAAAGGCTAGATTTAAGGTCAGCACCTATCACAGAGCATGCTTAGTAACAAGAAGGAGCAGGGAGTAAATGGGGAAGAGTTTCCTTTTCCAGCTCTGATCAGGCTCCCACCATACATCTTCATTATCTGGTCTGATAAACTGAGTTTCTCCTGCCATTGGGTGTCTCTAAGTGAGAATCCCCAAATAAAGACAAAGAACCACCACTTACAGATTTCAAATGAAATTTGTCCAACTTGTCCAGGCATAAAGAATGCTAGCTATGTGCTCAGTATTATCTTGGTCATAAACCCAAGCTATCATGAAGCAGGGCCCAAAAGAGCTCAGACTATTCCAGGTTGAAGTTTTCTATAATGGTTGAGACTCTGGAGGGCCCTCAGTAAAGCACAGAAGAATCTCAGGGCTGTGTCACTAGTTTTACTGATTTACCTATATGGTCCTATTCACCTTGTGAGTTGATGATTATTAAGGGGTCTGGTACACAGCTAATATTATACTGTGCAGTTTTTTGAGAATACTATGTTAAATTTTTTTACACTTAACCAGTGGACTTTATTGTAAGGAAGATCACATTTAATAAAAAAAATCATGTAGTCAACTATTGCTCCCCTTTGAGTTAGGCCTATTGATTAGGTATTATTGTATCAATATAAATTTCCTACTTTTTGGTAATCATACTCTGGCTACAGAATATATTAACATTTGGAAAAGTTAAAAGAAGGGTACAACAGGAATTCTCTCACTATAGTTTGCAATTTTTAAATAAGCTATCATTGGTCAAAGTGAAAAATAAAAAAGAAGGTTTTTAAGGATTCAAAAAGATAATTCACAAGATTGATACTATCAATAGTTTGTGCTCTGTGGTCTTGAACCCCAGAGAAAAGTACCCCTTCAGATTCCTTTGTTGACAAAATGATGAAATTCACTGTAGATCAGATGAAATGACAAATAGGAAAGTTATTGCTTAAGTAAACTCTTAAAGTTAATAATAAAAATTACAGTCTTGCATGGAGATCCTTCTCCACAAATGGCACAAGCCAGTATATATTAAATACCATCTGAGCACTTGCCAAGTAACTTAAAATGTGCTTAGAAACAGCCATCAGGGTAGTAGGAAAGGAGTCATTCAGAAGTTCTGAGTAAGCCTGTAATAGTAGCGAAGTTTCACAAAATTTGATCACAAAATTTCAGCACAGGATGGAAGAAGTGGGAAGGTACTAGACTCAGCAAGTCCTACTAGGAGTTAGTCTAATAACTAAGTGAGTGATCCTCACTGAAGGTCCTAGAAAGAAAGAACCCTGAGAAGAGGCATTTTGGAGAACTCATCAGGCTGGGCGGGGCTAGCCTGAAGGTGTGGAAGGAAAAAGAGAAATGAGTCAGTGGTTACTTGAGGATGTCTCGCCAAGATGACTGAGGCAACACTGGTGTCACTGAGAGACAGACCAAAAATGGAATGAAGGAAACACTGTACACAGAGCACAGGCTACATACTCATGTGGCTTTGGAGGCCAGATGTACAAAGAGGGGAGGACGGTGAAGCTAAAGGACTCATATTATGTCCATAAGGTGCCTTTAAGGGGGCTGGTACAACTTGGCACCAGCAGCCCTTTCTATGCAGAAAAGCACTTTCAGTGAGCTTCCATTTTTGCAAGAGAAGCCAGAAAGTCATATTGCTTACATGAAATTTCTTAACACTTAACAGTTGGCAATTTTTTCTAAAAATTTAAAGCACAAAAGCACTATATGAGAAGTCCACAGCCAAAATCATCCTAAACAGTGAAAAACTGAAAGCCTTCCTTCTGAGATTGGGAACAAGGCAAGGCTGTCCACTCTTACCATTGCTTTTCAATATAATGCTGAAAGTCCTCGCTAGAGCAATAAGCAAGAGAAGGACATACAAGGAATCCAAATAGGGAAAGAAAAAGCAAAATCATCACTGTTTGCAGATGACATGATAATTTATATAGAAAATCCAAAAAATACAGAAAATTCTAAAAATCAAAAAAACTAGTGAAAATAATAAACCAGTTTGGTAAGGTAGCCAGTTACAAAATCAACACACAAAAATCAGTTGCCTTCTTATGTGCAAAAAAATCAGCCCAAAGAAGAAGAAATTAAGAAAACCAATCCATTTACAATTATATCGATGAAAATTAAATACCTGGGAATAAACTTGACAAAATATGTGAAAGACCTATACAAAAACAAAACAAAACTATAAAACATTGTTAAAAGAAATAGAAGACACAAAAAAATGGAAAGACATCCCCTGCTCATGGCTGGTTAAGAGTCAGCATTTTCAAAATGGTCACCTACCAAAATCAATCTAGATTCAATGCAATTTCAATAAAAATCTCAATGACATTCTCAAAGAAAAAGAATAATACTGAAATTCCAATGGAATAATAAAAAATCTTGAATAGCCAAAGCTCTCCTGATCAAAAGGAGAGAGAATGTAGGGATTATACTCCAAGACTTTAAATTATACTACAAAGCCATAATACATAAGACAGCATGGTACTAGAATAAAACAGACATACAGACCAGTAGAACAGAATTGAAAGTCTAAAAATAAAGCCACACATGTACGATCAACTACTCTGTGACAAAGGGACAAAAATTAAAAGGATATTATAAGGATAGTCTCTTCAATAAATGGTGCTGGAAAATTAGACTGCTACACGCAAAAGAATGAATCTAGAATACTCCCTCATACTATATACAAAAACTAACTCAAAATGGATAAAAGACTTGGACATAAGACCTGAAACCATAAAATATATAGAAGAAAACATAAGCAAAACACTCCATGTCCTATACTGCAGAAACATCTTCCAGGACACATCAATACAAGCAAAGAAAATGAAGGAAAACATAAAGATCTGGGACTATATGAAGCTAAAAAGCTTCTGTAACAGCAAGAGACAATAACCAAAACAAAGACACCCAACCTAACTGGAAAAATTTTTTGCACTCCACTCAACTTGACAGGGGTCTGATATCAAAGATCTCCATACAAAGGACTCAAGAAATTTGACAAAAACAAAGTAAAAAGTCCAGTCAAAATCTGGGAGGAGCACTTAAAAGATACTTCTCCAAAGTGGAAATACAAAAGACCAATAGGCATAGGAAAAAATGCTCAACATCACTTACGATTAGGGAAAAGCAAATCAAAACCACAATGACATACCATTTCACACCAATAAGAATGACCCTTATCCAAAAAATGGGCAACAAGTGTTGGTGTGGATGTAAAGAGAAATGAACACTCTTACACTGCTGGTGGGAATGCAAACTGATCCTGCCATTATGGAAAGCTGTATGAAGGATCCTCAAAATACTGAAAATGGAATTGCCATTTGATCCAACAATCCTACTTGTAGGAATATACCCAAAGGATACAAAAATACTAATTCAAAAGGTCACCTGTACTTGGATGTTTATTGCAGCACTACTAACAACAGCCAGGATATGGAAACAACCCAAATGGCCCCAAATAGACAAATGGATCAGAAAGTTATAGTATATTTATACAATGGAATATTATTCAGCAATCAAAAAGGACATATTTCGTGCACTTGTGATAATGTAGATGGACCTAAAGGAATCAGGCTAGCAGAAATAAGCCAAAAGGAAAGAGAGAAATAGTGGGTGATCTCACCTATATATGAGATATAGGGGGGGGAAGGGACAAATAAAACTTCAAACTAACTGTCAGCAGATCTAAAGCATAAATAAGGGAGGGGACGGGGGTAAAATCGGGGTAGAATTGACACAAGAGATTAAGATGATGGTTCATGTGTGACAAGGTGGTGGGAGAACCTCTGGGTATACAACAATGTAAAATATATATATATATATGCAATCAAGTTAAACAAAAATAAAATTTCAAAAAAGAAAATAACATCAGAATTTAAAACAAATATTTAAAGCATGGTCTGTACCAAGCCAACACATCTGTGGGCCAGATTCAATAGGCAGGCTATCAACTTGTGACCTCTGACAAAGAAAGAGGGTTAAGGTCAAAGTCTATAAATCACAGTGATGCAGAGGATGATATTTAATGACAAGGGGATTCAGTAATTAAAATATTATACATAAAGTTTTAGCAATTCTGAAATGTGGAAATATCCTTATCCTTCAAGCCTATATATGGGCTTGAATTTATACAGGAAGTACAATCTAATCCTCAAATGGTTAAATCACAAGAATTTATGTGCTTATTGTGTGCTGAGTACACAGAAGTCAAGGAATTTTAAATCTATCTGAAGAAGTAAAAACAGACTCTCTTGAAAATTTGAAGCAAATTATGAACACTCTGGGAGACTCCTTTCTGCACACTATGCTAGAATATCAGATCACTCAATTCCTGGATTCCCCCCCCCATCATTCCATTTGGCAAACTTCGCAATTGTGTGCGTGTGTGTGTGTGTGTGTGTCTGTGTGTGTGTGTGTGTGTGTGTGGTATCAGAATCTGTAACCAAAAATCGGATTTCAGGAGCAATGCTTTCAATGGCAGTGTGTATCTTGGTTTGGGGTACCTGGGGGCCCAGGAGAAGAGGTGGGGAGTGGCAGGAGCAAAACCACTACCCGTCAGATTTCCAGCTGGAATCCCTGTCTTTGTTTCTGGCACTTTCAAGTGTTTGGTAGCAAAAGACAAGCACCGAAATAGAAAGTGTCAAAGAGACGATGACAGTGAAGGTAAAAAGAGGCAGAACCTTTTTTTCTCCCCCAATCCCACCTAACACCCTCCATCCCCAAAGTCAGTGTGCCTCCTCCAGCCTCTTCAAAAAGCCGTGGGCGGAGCGGGAAGCGAGAGGCGGGGGTTGTGAGTCCCCCCCCCTCCCTCCCGCCCCCACCCCCAAGAGAGCCGCGATTTCCCTCCAAGCTGCCCACTTATCTCTGCCCAGTCACCTCTAGAGTCTCGGAACAACTCTCCCAAGAGCGCCTTCTCCCCGCAGCCCCGTAGTCCTCAACCCACCCACCTACTTCCTCCGGCTCCACACACACACAAGCTCGGAGCTGCCAAAAATTTCCACCCTCCGTCCCCCTCCCGAGCTAACTTCCTTCCAGCATTTCCTGAGCTGGGGTTTGTAAGACAGGAAAAAAAGGAAGGCGTGAGGGCGGGCGGGCGGGAGAGACAGGATGCTTGTTTTTCGTTTGACCAAAGCCGTCTGAAGGCAAGACAGCGGGCGCAGGCAAAGGACCCAGGGCAGCGACCTGGGCTCCCCCTCGGCCCTCGCTTCTGCGCTGTTCCTGCCACTCTCGTCCCCCCCGGCGCATCTGGAAAGGCGGAAAGGCGAGCTCTCTCGCCTTCTGAAGCGGAGGAAAACACCCGAAGACACCGCAGGAGCCCGTGAAAGTCCCTGGGACTCCAAGTGAGGAAGTGACACTCCCCAGCCCGTCGGGTCGCCGCTGCCAACTCTGCACCGTCTCCGGCACCGCGGCCCTGGAGGGGCGCGCCGTGGATTTCAGACTCCGAGCCCGCGCCGGGCTCAGCGCCCCGCGGGGTCCATGCGCACCGCCCCGGGCCCAGGCTCTTCTGGACGCCCATGCGGCCGCCCAGAGCTGCGCTGCAGCCTGAGCTAACCCGGCAGACCGTCTTCGGCGCGGTGCCAAGCAGAGGGGAGGGGAAGACGGAGGGGAGACCTCTTTGGGACTAACTCATGAAGAACAAGGGTGCCAAGCTAAAGCTGAAACGAAAGGGAGCCACCGGTGCCTTCGGATGTGACCTGACGGAATATCTGGAAAACTCCGGACAGGATGGTAATGTGCTCTCGCCTGCCCCCCCCCCCTGTTCTTTTTGTTTGCGTGAGAGACGGATTTTCTTGGGGTGTGTTAGATTCAGTTCACAAGTTAATGTACTCCAGGCCTATGCGCGCACCGTGCTTTTTATTAAAGCACACACACGATTCCTAAGGTGCACAGCGCTGCCACCTCGACGTATGTCAGTCCTTCGGTTGGTCGCCGCACGAGCCGTTATTGGGCGGTGTTGCTTGAGTTTAACCGGCTGCCTCTGGAGGGTAGAGGCGGGAAGTCGAGAGGTCGGGATCCTAAACTTAGATTGTTAGCAGGGCGGGATCCTGGATATTGGGTATTGGCCAGACTTGTGGGATGGTGAGCAGTGAGCTTCCCTGGGTACATGATTATGATCGCCTGAGGTGTCCCTCCGGGCTCTCCAATTTCATAGGCTCATATCTTTTTTTATTAATGTGCTGGAAGGCAGGGGGTGCGGTGGATCCTGGCTGGGGGAGTGGTTGCACAAACATTTTCTGAATTTCTGAACAGATGCCAGATATATAGTACCTCCCTCCCTCCCCTTCCCAACCCCCCCCCCCAGACCCTTTACCTCCTCTTGGCTTTCAGATTAGCATTTGGCTGTCAGACAAGAAGAGTGTTGTAAAAAGGTCAGAGGGCCTGCTTTTAAAATAGTTTAGTGTATGTCAAAGGAAAGGAGAGCAACTCTGTTTTCAAGGTCCGATGAGGGAAAAGAAAGAGGGGTGGACTCCTGCAGAGTAGATGCAATTTCAGTGTTTGCTGGGGGGAAGGAACGAAAACAATTTAGAACACTGTAACTGGGTTTGAGGCTAAAAGTTTTTAATGATAGGAAAGTTGAGGAAACTGAGCTTTGAGTGACTCCTTCTGTAAGATTGACTGCGCTGCAGTTACTCTGACAAAAAGGCCTTGTCTTCAGAACCTTCAGTGAGAGAGAAAAGAGTCCACTATAAGGCCCCATGTTTATACATAGATCTGTATGACAAAGGCAGAAGCTGAAGGGCTGTTTAACTGTGTAGAATAATTCTGCCTCCAGAAAAATGATCTCAGCAACTATTTGATTAGCTCCTATCAAATGTACATCTCAGAAACAGTATAGAGCTTTTGTTTCAATTCCATTCTTTAAAGATTCTGCACCGCCTAGTAATTTGCAGTATGTGATATTCCTGCCGCGTTCTGGAGTTCAGAGTCAACTGTAGCATTAGGGACAAGTGGCTGGCTATTTCAGAGCTTGGGGGACCACAGACTTCAAAAACCACTTCTTTCAAAATTGTGGCAAAACTCAGTCAATTCATTTAATCCTGTGCAACAATCTGGAGAGACTTGAGATAAGATCAATGGAATTGAATTTTTTTGAATGTGAGAGAACTCCAAGTATGTATTTGAAGCACAGAATGTGTTCAGAAGTTCAGAATGAAATGTTTCCCTCTACCTGTTTTTGTAGGGTCTTCTGGTTACTGAATATTCAGGTTCACTAGGAATGTTCCTGGCTGCCACTTTCCACCACATGAGTGTCCTTCTAGGCTCTCCCTCCCTACCTATCAGAGTGCATGCTTGATGAGTCAAGAGTCCCAGGGTTCTGTAAAGACACCTAAAAGGCAGCCTTGAACAGCTCTTCTCTTACCTCCTTTATATTTGGGGCTTCCATATTGTTCTTATATACATTTTTTATTGCAGTTACACTAGCTTTTAACATTAAGGTTCAGGTGCACAGCATTGCAATTCCACATCTGTGTGTGCTACATTGTCATCACAACACAAAGTCAGCCTACTGTCACCTTTACCCATTCCACCCCTTCCCCATATGTTTTATTTGGAAAATAAGAAGAAAAAATGAAAAGAAAAAAAGAAAACCAGTATCCAGTGCACTGCCCAGGGGAAGAAGAGAGGAAACCCAGAAAAGTAAATTGAACAACTTAAGGTCACATTGTAGATCACAAAACATACAGAGAACCCTGGTCTATCAGGCTCCTCTTCCCTCCCTGACTTCCCTGTCTAGGTTTACAGTCTTCTCTAATATTTTTTTCCCCTCTAAATTGTAAGCAGACATTCCTGCCACAGGACCAGCAGACTTTTAAAACTGACATACCTGAATAGTTGTCAGCTTTGAAATGAAAGGAAATTGATCCACAAACCACTGTTGCACCACAGGAAAAGTAGGCGCACACATTCAGCAATTTATATGATATGAATGAGAGGAATTGGGATTTCTTCCCCCCCACACACACACTTAAATGTAGTTAGGTAGTTGTCTCTCCTCTTTTTTTTTTTTTTTTTTTTAAGTGTGATATCAGTAAACAAAGTCAGTGTTAATGGTTTTCATGAAACAATGCATCCTCCTTCTGGACTTTCTTAAAGAAACACTGGTTAATAGACAAAGACAGAACTCTACTGTTCTGGGCCCTTTTGTCAGTCACTTAGGAGAGCAGCTCAGAATCCTGCAGGTGACAAGTCAGCATGGTAACCAGGATCCAGAAACCTGGGGAGGACATCATGGCTACTGACATCATGGCTACTGGAATGTGGAGATTTAGGCTAATGGTGATGGACTTGAACAGAGAAAGAAAAATGAGTTCAGGTTGGGGAGCACCAGGGCAGAAAGGAAGAAGAGATTTAGGGAAACCAAGAGTCCTCTGCTTGAACAGGGAGAAAAAGACCAGAACTAGAGTAGAGGATGATGTTGGTGACAATCTGAATGGGGGAAGGAACATCGCTGAGCACAGAAGACCAAGGTTATCCACTTCTGTTAGTTGCTGTGGTCCAGCCTCTACTTTTATTTGGACAAATCTGACAGGGCAGGGTGTTCAGGTGACAAACAGCTGTTCGACTTTAAGCATACATTGTCCAGGGTCAGTTGTCATCCTTAATCTTTCGGAAATTGACAAAACAAAAATCTTTTCCCTTAGAACATACACACACACCCCTAATATACAGCCTTGGGGAGCATCCATATACATGCTAAGTTGTATGTATGCATGTATGTATGCATCCACATACATACAGCCAGTGTTCTTGATCGTCCTCAGCTGTATAGAGAGCCAATTTCTTCCTTTTGCTTCTTTGACCACTTTTCTGGGGGCTGGTACCCCATGAATGGCATGAAGTAGTTCTTTTACTTCCCCTCAAGCACAGTTCCCCCTCCTCAGTTCTCCCCTGGGAGCCAGATAACTTTCTCTTCCTGCCTGGAATAGAGAGAGAAAATCATCCCTTCCTCGCTGTTGATGCTGAAAATAGTAGTTTTCTTTTTCTTCCGTTTGACCACTGCCTAGAAAGGCCCTTACTTGCAGCTCTGTAATGAAAACCACATCATTTTGTTCGCCTGTGGTTGGGAGGCTGTGGGGGAGGGCCTGGGAGGCCAGAATGTGCCCATGGGCATTTCTTACCTCTCCCCTCTGAGCCGCTGAGTTTTCCCACAGCTCTTGGAGATACCAGGACCAGTAGTCAAGGACAAGTAAAGGAATGAAACAGGAAAGCTACCTTCTTTCTCTGCATGGGCCCCACTTTAAAGGTTGAGGACTTTCTTACCCCTCTGAACAATCTTTGTCATTTTGTTCACTTGCTGGTAAAAAGTCATGTCTCCTCCGGCCGAGTAGTTCTCCAAGATGTGGCACATTTAAATCACCTGGGAAGCTTTTTTTTTTTTTTCTAAAGTAATGTTCAGGCCAGGCATGGTGGCTCATGCGTGTAAGCTTCAGCCTATGAAGCGCCCCAGGGCTAAGGATTGTGGCTTGAGTCCCACCTGGGGCCGGTAGAGAGACCTAGTTCCAAAAAAAAAAAAGCTGGGTGTGGTGGCACACGCCTGTAATCCCAGCTACCTGGGAAGCTGAGGCTGGAGATTGCTTGAGTCTGTGGTACCCCGGGCAATGTGAGCCTGCGGTTCCACGGGCAAAAATAGCAAGACCTAGTCTCAAAAAAAAAAGTAATGTTCAGATTCCCTCTCAGGTCAATACAGCTTTTGGTGTACTGGCATGATATGTTTTGTATATAGCTCCAGACCTAGCCTGGAGTCAACTGGCTGGGGCAGAAGGGAGCCAGATGGGATCCAGATCCCATCTGGGTCTGATACATGGGCAGAGATAAAAACTACTGCTTTATAAGGCAGGGTTATGGATGGTCAATTTCCCACCTGGTTAAGCAACCTTGACCTTGGTCATTCAGAATGACCCTTGAATGAATGAATATTTATGGAATTGTGAGTCTCTTTATTTCTGAAGATTTTTGTCTAGTTTTATTGGTTAAAAATTATATATATCTGTGCATATATACATGTACATATGCATGGATATGTATATAGGTATGTATATATGATTTGAGGGATCACAAAAAGGTTCTTAACAAATAAGTAAATGCCCATTACAAAAGATACTTTTAAACTTGAGAGTAAGATAGCCCTAGCATTTCAAAGAACAAAGATAAAGCAATGAGAACTTTCAGATGTAGCGCTTTTAAATTCTGAGGCTAAACTATTTCTCACTTTGTTGATTCATTTAACAAATATGCTTTAAGGCACAGTGTTAGGTGAAACATGCAACCCGGACTCAAGACATTTACAATCTGAGGGATATGAACAACTTTCAGAAGCCAGTGATTCAAAATCCAGCTTTGAAGTTAGTTGTCATAACCATAGGGGTACTAAAGGAGAAAATGTGAAAGCTTTATCTACAGTAAAATAGAGGAGATACCCAAACATAAACAGAAGCAAAGTCTCAGCAAGTAAGGTAAATATTTTTCTGTTCAAGATAAGCATTAACACTGAGTAAAGAGCCATTCAATGTTAAACCACAGGCCATTCTCTGTGGTTTAGTTACTTCCTTCCCAGAATCTTGCCTACGATATTGTTGTTGCACCTTCTCTGACTATCTCTTCATTCCTTGGATCTCAGCTGTTTCTGGAAACCTTCCCCAATTCTTTGATGGCAGGTGTGCCTGGTGGAGGTTCCCATTAGGAGTCCTGGAACCTTAAAAAATAGGTAGATGTTCTGTCCCTTTGTATCTAACCTTACTTTTTCTTTGGAGCAATTTTTTTACCGCCTCTAGTGCCTATTTTCTCCTTTGTGAAATAGGGTTATGAGAACTGAAGTGAAGATAAATGAGTTAATATGGGCAAAGCACTTAACAGAGAGCATGCTTATGATAAGCTATATTGTAACTGCTACTATCACACACTCTGAACTTGCCCATACCCCACAATACCATTCGTGACCGAATGAATGAGGGCTCCAAAGAAGTCAGTAAATGATATGATCACCCAGGTGGGATGGGAAGATTGGTTACCCTGCTTAATAGAGAGATCAGTTCAGACAGCGATTTCCCTAGCCAGTGGGCAATAAACCATTACTATAAAATTACAAAGAGCAGCCCTTTTTTATGTAAATTTCACAATTTTGCAATCCCAGGGATTTGCCCCCCCTCCCTCCCCTTTCCCTTCTGTCCATTGTTGTGTGCTTCAGTTTGGTGCTCAGCCTGTTTTGTCTTTTCCTCATGGCTTTTATTTACTTTTTTTTCCTTCATTATGTCCCGTATATTAGTGAGACCATTTGACTTCTGTCTTTGTATTTTTGACTTGTTTCTGCTAGTATGATTCCTTCTAAGTACATCCATGTTGTCAAGAGCAGCCTTTTGACCTAAAATTAAAGGACCCTCAGAAAGATCTGAGAAAGAGACCTAGCCACTCCTGATCAAGAGGGAACTGAAAGAGAAGCCACATCCTGGAGGCGAAGTTTGTGAAGATGTGATAACTGTAACTCCATGGACTTGAGTTTAGAGGAGCACTCTGGGCTTCCAGGGTGAAAGAGAGTGAATCAAAAGAGGAATATTAATACTTTAAACCTGGAGTAAGCTGACTAGAGAATTTGAAATTGAACTGTATTCTGTATACTCTGGAGAGGGCTAAGAATCTACACAGAGAAAGAAACTGATACTTCCATCTACCCATATTCATCCCTCCTGCCCACTCTCCAGACTTCTGTCAAGCATCCCTTGACCACAGGCAGATCCTCACCCTCCCTCCATCCCTCCATATGGCCACTGGCAGCCACCTAGTCGGCTTCCAGATTCAGGAGCCCTGGTGGGTTGGGACTGCCCAGGAAGCCCGCTGCCCTATTGCCCCAGACCTACCCTGGAGTCAAGTAACTGGGACAGGAGGGCACTGGGGGGCTGGCCTGACCCACTTCAGAGACCAGATAATGATTCTAGGTTTTTACTTAAAGCAACTTCTGACTAAGAAAGAAAGAAAGAAAGAGAGAGAGAGAGAAAGAGAGAGGGAGGGAGGGAGGGAGGGAGGAAGGGAGGGAGGGAGGGAGGGAAAAGATGAGAATATTAGGTAGCTGAGGGCCTAAAGGAAGGAAGAATGAAAAGAGGTCTCTCGGAAGGAGAGAAGGAACCCAGAAATACTGAGTCCTAAACAAAGAGAACTGTGTTGAAATCAAGAAAACAATTTCCCACAGGTGATGCTGAAAGCTGTGGGTAAGTTCCTCGTGAATCCCAAAGAGCTGTAGGTTTGTTGCTGTTTTTAATGCTTTCTTTTTATTCTCTCCTTAATCTATTGAGCATCTGTAGGCTTTTCATTGGGAATGGGCAGGAGAGGAGGCCTTGCAGCAGCAAGTGGTAACCCAGGACTAACTTGAAAGGTCTAAGACCCAGCTGGGAGATAGGAAGCACCCTTGACTCCTTTTCTATTAGATATTGTGACCAAATATTTCTTGAACAAAGTAGTGAAAGACCCTTCTTGTTAGGGCTGCCTGGCTCATGCCAGAATAAACTGATCAAGCTGAGCTGCCTCCCCACCTATCCTGGGTCTCTGGGTTTAGGGCTCCAGTTTCTTCAATGTGGACCCTCCATACTGGTCTGGAGATCCAGGAGCATGGAGCTACTTGTTTTTTTGTTTTGTTTTGTTTTGTTTTGTTTTTTTAGATTAGGTCTGGCTATTTTTGCCCGTGGAACTGCAGGCTCTTGTTGCCCGGGGTACCCCAGACTCAAGCAGTCCCCAGCCTCAGCTTCCCAGGAAGCTGGGATTATGGGCGCGTGCCACCACGCCCAGCTATTTTTTTGGAACTAGGTCTTGCTACGGGCCCCAGGCAGGACTCGAACCGCGATCCCTAGCCCTGGCCACTTCATAGGCTGAAGCTTACAGGCACGAGCCACTGTGCCTGGCCCAGCTACTTGCTTTTATGATTTTTTTGTTTCATATTTTTCAATCCATTTTCTGCCTTGTATTTAAGTCAATGTGCTGATTTACCACTTTTTCCCACCCTTCAAACTAATTTCCTTTGGCTTTTGGGTGCTTAGCTCACCCAGTTGTCTGAGCTATTTCTTTCTGTGCTCCAGCACAAATGCCATACTTGAATTTCACTAGTCTTGGTGTTCTTCCCTCAAAAGTTGGCTTCAAGTCTTCCCTGATGACACTTCAGGAATCCAGCTAGCACCCCCTGTCCCTCTCATCCCCTATTATTCTGAGCTCTCCTCCCACCCCCAAGCCCAGACATAATTTTAGCTAAAGCTTAAAATAAAGAAGACTTGAAGGAAACGTGATGACTACAATTCAGAGAATAGATATTGGTTCTTTGGTTTTGATTAAGAGCAACTTTGGATTAAAAAAATCATGAGACCACTAGGTTGCTGAGGGGCCTAAGGGAAGGAGGAGGAAAAAGCACTCTCTAAAAAGGAGAGAAGGGACCCAGAAATTCTGAGTCCCAAATCAAAGTCACTTGCTATTTGTATTGGAAGTTATAGTAATGGTATGCACTGATTGCTTCCCATGTGCCGGTTGCTTCATACATACTAATAATTTAGAAATCCGTAAAAATTGGGCATTTTAATCCCCAGACTATGGTCCTAGGCACCGATAAAATTCACAAAATAGTGGATTCCATAATTAAGCATTTATGTTATAAATGCTTAATTTAGTTTGGGGACGGAAGGAAGGAAGGAAGGAAGGAAGGAAGGAAGGAAGGAAGGAAAGGAAGGAAGGAAGGAAGGAAGGAAGGAAGGAAGGAAGGAAGGAAGGAAGGAAGGAAGGAAGGAAGGAAGGAAGGAAGGAAAAAAGGAAAAAGTTTTTTTCTTCTTTGTCTTTCTTCCACAGCCTACAGCATTTATGTTATGGTTTTGTGAAAGAATGAAAGAAAGAAAGAGAGGGAGAGAAAGAGAGAGAGAGAGAGGAAGAAAGTCTTTTCTCCCTACCACAGCCTATCCACTAACAGTAACAACTAGCACTTGCATCAAGCTTTACCTTCTGCAAGATGCTTTCACACACACCTGTGTTAGCCTAGTAGCTTTCAAGTCCATGCAGACCCAAGCATTTCCTCTTAGACCCCTTCCTGCCCACTTCAGCCACAGTCTTCTATCCCCCAGAACACCTACTGCTTAGAGAGGCACACAATTAGTTATCATTTTCCTTGCTGTTCTAACAAGTATATGCCAATCAAGTGAGTTCCACTGAAGGCAAGTGACTTTGGGTGGCTCAGGTTGAAATGTTAGTCCCCACCCTGTGGACAACACTCAACAGTTGATTGATTGACCCCATTTCCTGCACAGGAAACCAGTGTTAGTGCCCTTCTAGGAAGCTCAGGACAGGGACATTGCTGATGTGTTGGAATATCAGGAATCCAAGATTCCTTCAGGTTCCACGTGAGGGTTCATAGCTACTCTAGATAGAAAGTGACCCAGACTTTGTACAGGAGCCCAGAAACACTGCCTTTTCCTAGTGCCTCACCAGTTACTCCTTGGTATGAACCACATTCTTGGCGGGGCCCCAGAACCAACTGAGTTTCTGGGATCGAGTCTCAGGCACTCTTTGTTCTAGTTCAAGCTTGGCTGATGCATACCAGGCCCTAGTACCACACCCATGGCCTGCTGTTGGCCCAGAATGTCTTGGGGGGCCTCCTTACCACCAGCCCCAGAGGAAATGGGGTGAATGTCACCCCTCCCCAAAGCAACATTTAACAGTTCTCACTGTTACAGATACCAGAAAATTGTTTGACGTATACATTGGATTTTGGCAAACTATAAATAAATCTAGCCTTTTGAGTAAAGCAATTGAGTTAATTTTTGTAATTATGCATATTTCTTTCCTGGGATTTTTTTTTATGTTTTTTATACAGTAGTCATTCTGTTTGGGGCTTTCAGTTCAGTGAAGGCTATTTAATGCTAGACTCCACTGGGTTTACACAGAGATACTCTCAAGTTGCTCTGCGTCTACTGGGGTCCTAAAGTAGAGAACTCAGAGAAGCACAGAGAATGAACTGAGAAACCTTTAGAGGATGTGCAGGCAGGGATGTTGACATGTGAGGTGGCTGAGTGAAAGAACCAGCTCATAGAGTGGGTGGTTTGTAAATGGGAAAAATCAATAAAACAAAAATCATCTGACTGTGAGGAATGACTGAGATATGGGAGAGGGGGTGGCTGGTTTCTGCAGACAGGAAACCACATGGGTTAACCTAACACTTGTAATTGGTCACACCCGCTTGCACCCTGGGGGAAAAGCCACTTAAACTATGGGAAAGGTAGTTGAGAGTGACTTTTGCTGGCCAGGTCTTGTGGGAGTGGGTGGAGAGCTGGGAGAGCAAGAGGTGGATGATAACCGATGTCTTCAATGGCAAAGTGTTAATCTATTCCCAGAAGAAGGCAGAACATTTGATTATGACAAGAGTGGCAGTTGGTTTCTCTGTGTCTGTGCCTTAGCCAGGCACAGAGAATAGGAGATTTTGTTAAAAGATAAAACTTCAAAAACAATGTTAACTAACCACCCTAATTAGGTTCCTTGATTACACCTAGTGGTGTAGCATGAATGTGTATTCTTGCTCTCTTCCCAGAAGGTATAGAAAGTTATATTTTGTCAGTTTTATAAATTAAGACCAACTCAGAGAGGTTGAGTAACTTGCCTGAGGAAACCCAGGCAGGAAGTTGGCGAATCAGGAACCAAACTATGTCTGTATTATATTAAATTCCTCTTCCACGTCTTTGTCTCTTCTGGATCCAGCTCCCGCAGCTATCTATGTTGGCAGTAAGTCAGAATCTGATCCGTAGAACTCCCTTTTAACTCCATGTGAAGGTGATAGCATTTTGTAAGCTTTTAATAAAACTTCCAGCAATGGATTTCCCATTCTCAGCTTTTCAAAGTAGTACAACGTTTAGATTCCAAATGGCAGGATTCTAAACAGAGAGCATACCCTGTTACCATAAGTCGCCCCTTCCACCACTTCTTTCCCATCTGTTTCCTGCATGCTGAGTATTAGTGGGAAACAATGATGTCAACTCTTCCATATAAATCTACACCTCCCTGCTTGCCCCTCCCCTACTACAATGCATATTTTTGTTCCTTTTTCTGGCTTTTGTCTTGCTGTTCTGCTCTTTAAAGGCTCACACTTCTGGCGTCAATTGTTGGCTTTCTTTTTAATAAATTTTAGCTATTTAAGCTACATTGTGGTCTTCAAAGTGCACATGTTTTTTGGGTCCATATTTGGAAAATCCTTTGTTTGGCTAATAGCTAGAATATGGGCATGGTGTTAATGGAAAAGAGCCATTTTATTTCTGGAAAAGCCAAGCTGGATGCAAGACTCTGAATCAGGCTCAGGGCTGAGGACACAAAACTTCTTGAGGAACCTGCAGCAGCTACAATAAATCTGTTGGGTGCTGGGTACACCTGTTGCTGAAGTTCAAGGATATATACATAGAGTTGAGTAATCTGCTTTCCCTCACCCCAAGCATGACTTTCACGTGGGGCCTGGTTTCTTCAGTTTCTCTCTACTAACACTAAAGATAATTTGTTTTTAAATTCTGAATCTCTCTTTTAAACCTGAGACAATGAAACTCAAACTTTACTGGTCATAAGATTGATTAAAAACGCAATTTTTACTCTTAACATTAGATTTCAAACGTATTAGTTAAATTTAGTACACTACTAGAAAACTCCTTAAATTTCATTTTGGACTCCTGAAAACAAAATGCACACCTAATAAACATTCAAATGAGCATTTGCATGCACCCTGTGGTACCTAGGTCTATGGAGAACATGTGATTCCACTAAAGGAGCTCTATAGTTGTTGGTCTGCCAGCTTTAAAGTATGGCCACATGTCAGTACTCTCAGGTCAGTCCTTCAGAGAAACTCACATTTTTAATCTGTTCTCCAAATGATTCTGAAATTCTGGTGTAGAGATCTCACTTTGAGAAACATCGATTTATCCTATAGCAAAAACAGCTAAATGAAAACACATGATTTAATTTTTATTGTTATACTTCTATATTGCCCAAATTTCTGACAGCAAATATGTATTTTTACTACTTAAATTGGGGGGAAAGTGCTTAAAAATTATTATGGGATTGGAGAGTCTTGATTCACTGCATTTTTTTCATAAAGCCCATTTGTTCCAGTTCATTCTTTAAAAGAAAATCTTTATAAAGCATGTTAGTTAACTTTTCTGCTTTAATAGATGAAGTCAGTTAACCTCTTGCTTGAGAAGGATATCATGTGGTTTGTTTGGCTAATGGTCTGCCTGGGTTCAAATCTCAGCTTTACCACATGCTAGTTTTGTGATAATACACAAAACTTCTCTATGTCTCACTTTCCTGCTCTATAAAGTGAGGAGTATGATCATACCAGAACCTATGGCACAGGTACTGTGCAATAATCTGTGAGGATTAAATGAACAAATACATTCTCTACAAGAGTACATCTCCCATAGTGTTTAGCTACAATTATTGTTTCCTTGGTGATTGGAAATTCTGTGCTGTTTCAACCTCATTACTCAGAATGTGGTTCCTGAGTAATGCTACAGATGTGGAAGCTGAGAGAACTGAGAGCAAATATTTCAAGGCTCCCACTTATCCCTAGGAGCTTTTTCCTTTAAAAAA
This sequence comes from Uropsilus gracilis, assembly GCA_004024945.1. Lineage (NCBI taxonomy): Eukaryota > Metazoa > Chordata > Mammalia > Eulipotyphla > Talpidae > Uropsilus > Uropsilus gracilis. The sequence continues at coordinate 55,450 of PVHY01002757.1, forward strand.
ATTACTTTTATATACACACAACTTTGTTTTCTTTGGTTGAATGCATTAAAATACTAGTTTTAAGATTTCTATCTGTTGCTAAATGTGTGGTACTGTGGCAAACCTTGTAAAGCTTACATTTCTTTAGTCATCAGAAAAAGAAAAAAATCTAAAAGCAAAACGAAGTAGATTTCAAAAAATGGGTTGTGGTAAAAGGTCATAGTGACAGTCATCCAATCTTCTAGTTTCCATCTGTATTTCATGAGAGTTACAAATTTGAAAAATGAGTCTGTTTCCATCACTGATGGAAAGGTAGGTTTTATTAGCCCTTATGAAATCTTTTTTTTAATAACAAATAATTTATTTATATATAAAATTTACATCTTTGTAATCCCCGGGGTTCACCCCCCCACCCTCCCTGACTGTTCCCACTCTGTCCCACCCCCACCCCGAGTTGTGTACTTCAATTTGGTTGTTAGCTTGTTTTGACTTTTCTTCTAACTTTTTATCTTTCCCATGTCCCATATATTAGTGAAACCATTTGGTGTTTGTCTTTATCTTTTTGACTTGCTTCTGCTAATATGGTTTCTTCTAGGTGCATTAGATGACAAATTCATCTAATTTGTCATTTTTATTTTTTTATTTGAAAAATTCATTTTATTGATTTGTCACATTTGTACATTAATTGGCCCCTCCTCCCTCCTCCGGATCCCCCCTCCAGTCACCCTATCTCCCATTTTTCTGTGATTTGTTGGTTGGTTAAGTTGATGTTCAGTTGTTCATTGTTTGGCCCATTGGTCTCTTCCTATATCTGGTAAATGGTTTTCTTTTGGGTTTTTTTGCATATATATGTATATTTATATTTATATTACATTAGTCCATTATTGTGTACCCTGGAGCTTTCCCACTTCACTAACATTTGTTAACCATCCTGATCTTTTGTGCTCTTCACCTCCCCTACCTTCTTCCCCCTCCTCCTCTCTCGCTCCATGGTTCAGTCCCATTGGTTGTTTTCATTCTTTCTTATTTGTTTGTTTGTTTTTCCCTATATCTATCATATAAGTGAGACCATCCTGTACTTCTCTTTTTCTTTATGACTTATTTCTGCTAATATGAGTCTTTCTAGTTCCATCCAGGTTGCTGCAAATGACATGTTTGTCCTTCTTCATGGATGTGTAGTATTCCATTGTGTATATGTACCACATTTTTTTTAGCCAATCAACTGTTTTGGGACAATTGGTTTGTTTCCAATTCTTAGCAATTTTAAACAGGGCTGCAATGAACATGCACATGCATGTGTCCTTTTGAATTAATGTCTTCATGTCCTCTGGGTAGATTCCTAGTAGTGAGATTGCTGGGTCGAATGGTAAGTCCACTTTCAATTGTTTGAGGGTCCTCCACACAGTCTTCCATAGTGGCTGGACCAGTTTGCACTCCCACCAGCAGTGTAAGAGAGTTCCTTTTTATCCACATCCATGCCAACATTTGTTGTTGTCTGTTTTATTTATTGGGCCATTCTTACTGGCGTAAGATGGTATCTCAGTGTGGTTTTAATTTGCATTTCCCTGATTATTAGTGATGTGGAGCATTTTTTCATATGCCTATTAGCCATTTGTATCTCCTCTTTGGTGAAGTATCTTTAGTTCTTCTCCCCGTTATTTGAGTGGGTTTTTTGCTTTGTTGAGCTATAGGAGCTCTTTGTGGATCTTTGTTATCAGACCCTTGTCACTTGTCTGGAGGGTGAAAATTTTCTCCCAGTCAGTTGGGTTTCTTTTTGTTTTGTTTATTGTCTCTTTTGCTGAACAGAAACTTTTTAGTTTTATATAGTCCCAGCTGTTAATGTTTTTCTTCATTTTTTTGCCAGCCATAGTTGTTTCCCCAAATAGATTTCTGAGGTGAAATTCTTGAAGGATTTTGCCCAGGCTTTCTTCTATGTATTTTATGGTTGCAGGTCTCACATCCTTTATCCACTTTGAGTTAATTTTTGTACAGAGTGTGAGGGTGTTGTCCTGGTCCATTTTTTTACAAGTTTTGATCCAGTTTTGCCAGCATCATTTACTGAAGAGGCTATCCTTGTTCCAGGGTATGTTTTTTGCCCCTTTGTCAAAGATTAGTTGACCATATATGTGTGTTTTATTTCTGGGTATTCAATTCTGATCCATTGGTCTGTTTGTCTGTTTTTGTATCAGTACCATGCTGTTTTAAGTATTATGGCTTTGTAGTATAGTTTGAAGTCTGGAATAGTAATACCTCCATTCTCTCTTCTGTTTGTCAAAAGCCCTTATGACATCTTACCTATGCCTGTTTCTTTGACTGACAACTATGTTTTGACAGTTGCCTGAAAGAGATGGATCTGGCTCAATCTTGACTACATGAATAGATCATAAGCCACAGAAAGAGTACAGATCAAGGGATCCACACTACATTCCTCAGAGATTCAGAGATTGAATCAAGTATGGAATCCCTGTACATTTCTTCATGTTCCATTTGATGACAGAAGCTTAGCACACAAGTATATCAGGATGGTGAAGTTGAGACCTTCATTACCTCTTACTTTCAATCACTATCATGCCTCCTTACATTGTCACTTCCCTTGAGTAGAGAGAAAACGAATTTCTTAACAACAGTCACCACCTCTTGTTCACCTGTGTGCCAGGTTGTCTGTAAAACTAGTCCCTTTATGTAAGCTCTCTTTGAGAGCTTTTCCAGCTTCTAGAGGCTGTCTTGTTCCTTGGTTCATGGTCCCTCATCACATCACCATTGCCTCTTCTGTTCCATTCCATCATGGCCTACTCTCTGATTCTCTCTCTTGTAAAACTGCTGTAATCACACCATATCATCTCAATCACCTTGAAATTGGGTAAAAAGGGGCAGAAACCTCTAACCATAAGCCACAGCTTCACATCACCTGTGCACATAGCAGTTGCCAAAGTCACAAAGCAATTTAAACAATAGGGTTTTATAAACAAGGGAAATTAACCAGAAAAATGAAAAGTCCTTAATGCCACAAGTGGCCAGTTATCTTACCCCAGTCACCATTTTCAGTCCCAAAGTTCCCAAAGACACATGTCCAAGATGGTGCACCTTTGCCCCTCCAAAACTGAGGCAGGCACTCTGCAAATATCTAGTCTTTCTCTGGCATCTTCTCTTTGCTTCTTCCCCAGTGTTCCGAGCTGCTCCACTTCTCCAAGGCTCTTCAAACTTCTTCCACAAAATACTGATCCCAAGTCAGCTTTCCAAATATGCCACCTTGCTGCAGCTCCATGCACTTCCTTATCAGGCCCACCTTCGGCAGCATCTGGCCAAATACACCAAGTCTGCCCTCAGCAGCCCCTGGTCACCCCTGGCCTGCCATTCTGGCATCCAGCTTCACACTGGCTACTTTTCTGTCGGCCACTCTCTCACCATGACTCCTTGCGACCACTAGCTCCTCTTTCAGGAAGCTTCCCCTGGCCAGGCGACATGGGCCTTTTCTCTAGTTTTTCTTCTCTCCTTGCTCCTCCCTTTTTATATGCCCTCTCTTCCTACTTCCCATTTTCTTTTGCAGGGGGTCTTTCTTTCAAACTCTGCCCACAAGGATATTTTGGCACCTATACGGTTTTCAATTGTATCACTACCCCTGTATCAACCTCATATCAAGATCCTGAATTTGGTCACTTTTGCAAAACCTCTTTTGCATTGTAGGGCAATGTCACAGTCTGGGATAAGGGCATGAGGCTTCTCAGGGTACCATTAGAAATAGCTTCCCCCACAATGCATGGGTAGCTCAATAGATAATTATTAAATGTGAATGAAGGGGATAAGCTGGTGATTGTGGGAAAGGAAGTAGAAAGTAGATCAACATTTACTTATCATGCACCATGCTTAGGGTTAGCATGGGACAAGAGTAAACAGGCATCATCTGTCTCTGTGTGAATCACAATCCCAAGCATGAGATAACCTCAGTTGATTCTCACAAACCACAACAGAAAGCAAATGACACTAATTATGACTTGGAGGAGTGGAGTCATAGGAGATGACTAGAATTTAAACTAGGGAAAGGAATTACTACAGAGGGAACAGCATAAACAAAGGTGTTGGGGTATTAAGCAATATGGCAGAATCAACTTTCTCCAAAGAACAAAGAAAATGAGGGCAAAGTGTGGACTAGACAACCTACTTGCCTAAAGTAGGTTTAAAGGGATAAATGGCTTATCACTTGAATACTCGGCCTGATTAAAATCAAGATTCATAACAGCAGAAAAAATCCTGAGCCACTTTTAAAGCTACTGTATCCTTTTTGCTCTTTTTGTTGAGAAAAAAAAATTGGGAGTTTAGGAATAAGCTTCCTCCAGGTGGAAGGAAAATGCAGTATTCTGAACAGCTATAACCCAGAATTTTGGAGTTTATTTGATCTATTTATAATCTTCATTTTTCTCTGTTTTGTTGATGTTTGATATCTTGGATCTAGTTTTACTTGAGAAGAAACAGTTTATATATTTCTTCCTCCCTGCCACTTGGTCATGCTTCTATTCCATCTTGTTGCTTTATCTTCAAGCTTTCTTTTTTATCTTTGTTATTCCTCTAATTTAAAAAAAATCACAGAGTAGATACCAGATCCAATGTTTTCATCAACTCTACTTTCAGGTGCTATTTTGAGCTGAGTGTGTGCTCCCATTTCACAAGGGCAGTCATCCTTACATCAGAGCAGCTATCTCCTTTGGCCCTATCTCCTAGGAGACCTTGGGGTTCCTTGGAGATGGGCCTCCCTGTCTCATGCCCACTCTGCTCCAACCAGATTTCAGAAACTAGAAATATTCCAGTCCTGCTTCTCCCCATTTTAGTAGGAACTCTAACTGAAATTCCCTAAAGGGAACAGGATTGGGGTAATTGTCAGCTGCTGCCTGGGAGGCCTCTCCCAAAGTTGTGTTCACTCTGGAGAGTGGTCATCTTCATCACTCCTTTACTAGCATAGCTCCTCTAGCAAGACTCTGCCATCTCTTAACTTGGGTAGAAATGAGAGAGCTCATGAAAAAACATACAGGATATGATTTTAATGTAGAATAAATGCCAACCACAAATGCAAGCCACCCTCTTCTAAAATTATAAAAGTAATTGTAAAGAAAAATTCAAACAATACAATCATTTATAAAGTACAGAGTCCTTCCCCACATCCTTATATCTTCATTTATCAGTTAATAGTCTGGACTGGTTTCATCTAGAAATTTTTGGCTCTGTCTGGCACAACTTTTGGCTAAGAAGGAAATTTGTTCTCTCTGCATAGTCCAATATGGTGGCCTTTAGCCACATATGACTGTAATTGCTTGCATGTAGTTAGAGGTAGTGAGGAACTGAACTCTAAATTTCAGTTAATTTAAATGTTTACATAGGCATATGTGGTTAATGGTTATTGTCCTGAATAGCACAAAGACCTTTTGCTGTGTATATACTAAAAAAATATACACATCAAACGATTTTCTTTGTTTTTCTTTCTCCACATAGATAAAACTATAAATATATATGTTCTAAAATGTGCTGTTTAAAATAACAGTATATATTAGGGAAAATCCATTTTTTTGTTTATCGTTACAATCCATTTTTTTGTTTATCTATATCAATCTATCTATCTATCTATCTATCTGTCTGTCTGTCTGTCTGTCTGTCTATTTATTTATTTTGAGACTAGGTCTCGCTATTTTTGGAAGGCAGCTATGCTCACCACTATACCACCAACGCGGTCTCGCTATTTTTGTCCATGGAACTGCAGGCTCTCATTGCCCGGGGTACTGCAGACTCAAGCAATCTCCAGGCTCAGCTTCCCAGGGAGCTGGGATTACAGGCACGCGCCACCACGCCCAGCTATTTTTTTGGAGCTAGGTCTTGCTACAGGCCCCAGGCGGGACTCGAACCGCGATCCCTAGCCCCTGCTGCTTCATAGGCTGAAGGTTACAGGCACGAGCCACCATGCCCGACATGGGAACAATCCATTTTTTATTATGACTCAATCTCATAATTTAATCACTGTTGATAAATTTTAAGTTAAATTTTATTTTTAAAATCAGATATCATTCATGTGTTTCAAAAGTTAAAAGACTAATGAGCATTTAAAAAAAAAAACCTCCCTCCCATCTGTATCCTCAGCCTCCCTGTTCCTCACCTCAAAAGCATCTACTGTTGATTTTCTTAGAAATCTTTCCATAGATATTCTGTGTGTATATATAAACATGTATAAAAATGTGCTTATGGAAATACTTTTCTATAGAAATCTTCCCCTTTTTAAAGGCTGCTATAAGGCATCTCTTATCATCTAAATACTGATCAATTGATCTTATGTTTACCAATTATATTGCTTGAGTCATGCATCATTTCATTGGCAATATCTATGACCAATAACTTACTGAAATAGTAATACTGCTTCCTTTTGCTTATAATGATGGTAGAACTTGCAAGTCTACAATTTCTAATTATACTTTAAATTTGTTATATAGGATTCAAGTGGGAAGTTGGACTAGTGAATCCACATTAGCTGGTAGCTAGCAACTCAGCAGTCTAGGCTCTGGACTAGGTTTGAGGCTGGGGCCAGGGAACAGGAGCTGCTGGGCCCACATGGTGGCATATCTGTGGCATCTTGATCACAGTACTCCAGTCATCTGTGCTAACCTGGCACAGACCACAGTGGCCCAGAAGAGTGACAAAGCAGGTGAAATGGAGGTGGCAGCTTAAACTAGAAATTATCCTGAAGTTAAACATAGTAATTTTATAAAAACTATACCCAGAATATTATCTTAAAGTAGGATTGGAACCCAGTTATATGTTCTTACAGTGAACAAAAGAACTTTTTATAAGAACTTTTTTTATAAGAACTTTTCATCATCACTAAGCCCTTCAGTGACTTCTCAGTACCCTCAAGACAAACATAAGCTCCATAAATAGCAACAAGTTTTACCAGCTTGTCATACTTAGACACCCGTGTCTTCTGCAGTCTTATCAGACATGAGCTCCTCACCTGGCATTTCTCTCACCATGCCATCTTCCTTGTGTGGTGGACTTCTTGCCTCCAAGTATCTGTACATGCTTCTCTTGTAGTGGAAGCAATTCTCCCTCTTTTTTTTTTTTTTTTTTTTAGCTCCACCTCCGTCTTGCCAATTGCAGCCCAGCCTAAATATATCATCCTCCAGAACACCTTCCCCAAGCCCTCTGAAGATGAGTCCTGTGACCTCCTGGTATTCCATTCTACACTGTCCCAACCGTGCCCTTCTCATAAGAGGGATGCTCCCCCTTATCCCCTCCCCCCCATACACTAGAATTTAGATGATCCTGGGTAAACTCAGAGATCTAGAACTACGTCTCCTGGTTCATTGCTTTGTCCCTAGCACAATGCTCATAAGTACGCTGAGTGAGTGGTGAGTCTAGGGATGGGCAATGCTGTCTTGGGTCTGTGTGTGAAGGGGTGAGGATGGAGGGGTATGTTCTACATGAATATTTTACACATGTGTGTGCATTCACCATGTGTTTGTTTATATCCAATGTGGAGACTGGGAGGCCCAGAAGGAATCCACTGGTATAACTTAAAGTCAAATCTTCATTCTACAAGTAATCGTTATCTGGTCATAGGTAATTCACTGTCCTTTCTGAGTCTTAATTTCCTCATGTAAAAAAGTAGGAAGAAATGAGAATCAAATGCTATAATATGCAACAGAGATTTTTAAATGGGGAAAAATACTGTAATGATCCTACAGGTTAAACACCTGTGTCCAGGAATGACTGCATGACCCCAGAGTTGGTATTTACCAATAGCTATGAATTTGATACATCCAGCACCTCCTTGTAGACATCCTCCCACTGCTATATTGGAAGTAAATCAGGAGAGCCATTTAACTTAACCCTCCCACGTACCATACCCTGTACCTCCCCCCAGCCCTGCCAGCTTTAACTACCCACTACCAGTAGAACTTGCACAGGGCCTGCAAGTATGTTGTGCAGGAGCACAGCTGGGCACCTCTCCCCGCCCCCATGCCACCCCTTTCACTTGTGCCAGGAGCATTCTGTCCCAAGCAAACACAGATTCATTAACTAGAAGCTAATGGGTCATTTCAGAAGTGGAAGAATCATAAAAAGTCATTATCCAAATCTCTAATTTAACACATGGAGAATCTGGAGCCTTGCGGTATAAAGTAATTTGCCTGAGAAGATGCAGCTGGCTTGCTGGAGTTTTCTGCCTGTTGGTGGGTGTTGGCCAGAAAAAACGGGTCAGTGTGTTTCTCAGAATTTTCCAGCATCAGGAATCTGAGAGGAGAGAAGAGAGTTAGATGATGGTGACTTTAGGAGAAGAGGATTCATAAGACTAACTCAAAGCTTGAGAAACATATCTTCCATTATACAGTGGGTTGAAATTATGGCATGTATTTACTGGCATAGAAAGATGTCCAAGCCGGGCATGGTGGCACACACCTGTAATCCTAGCTACCTGGGAGGCTGAAGTTAGAGATCACTTGAGTCCTCCAGTTTGAGACAACCCCAGGCAACATAGAGAGACCTAGTCTCTAAAAAATTTTTTTAATTAATTAATTAAAAATAACTTTAAAAGAGACAGATGTCCGATGTTTAAGTTTAAAAGATTACAAAGTAGCATATACAATATAATTCCCTGTTGGTAACTATGTATAAGAAAAAGTCTGGAGGAATATACCCAAAAACATTTACAATGATTGTCTGAATGGATGTTTTTCTGCATACTTTTCTGTTTTGTCTATATAATAGGCATATATGCTTACCTTCATGGAAAAAAGATTGCATATTTTCATGTCATAAAAGCACACGTATTTGATAAATTATTCCAACTCTTTTTCATTCTGATTTCGTTTTCATCAAACAACTTTTGTCATCAACTTGCTCTCCAAGAGAGGCCCTGACCCACTTGTGAATTCCTATAAAAAACAATTGCATGACCATTTGACTTTTCTTTATAAAATCCACCCCCTCCCACCCCAGGAATTCAATTGCAGAAAACACCATTCTCAGATGAATTTGCCAAATTTTGGTTCTGACTTTACTAAAGAGAAGACATGACTCCACCTGTGATGACTACACTGGGGCCCAGCTTCACCACCCTGCAACATCCCTTGTTGTCCTCCTTCAATCATTAGCTGAGCCCATTATCCTTATGGCCACCTCATGGAATTTAGGGTAAAGCATCTTGGAAACCTCTGGCTGTGTGGTGCATCCTGGAACCTCCCATTTGGAGAGCAAAAATGTTTAGGTTTGAGTTTGTACGAAAGCACAGCTAGCCTGGCTGCTCTAACCACTGGCTGCTGTACTGAGAGACTTGGGGGATACCAACAGAGAGTGAGAAAATAATTATTTTGGTTTATGAAAATGAAGTCCAAGTTAAAAGCAAGACAGAGAACCTGCCAAGAATGGAAGGGGAAGGGTGGAAGAAGGAAGGTGCTTAGCTGGCACCTTATAAAATACTTCTCTGAATCATCTCATTTATTCTCAATTCTGAGAGTTAGAGGAAGCATGTAATTATCACACCTGCTGTCTAGTAAGCAGTAAGTGTAGTAAGTGTCTGGGGTTTCCCAAGGACACAAAACTGGTAACACCAAATCTGTGGCCTTTACTTACTACTCCCTAGGATACAATATGATTAATTTCCCAGTGCGGTGCTGAGGGATATGTATTTGAGAATAATTTTCTCTAAACAGAGCTGCTATTTTAGGACTGTATAAACTTTATACAGTCATGACAACCCCTGGTCAGTTCCCTGGGAACTCAAACCTTCTGTTTTCACACCCACTGTCCTGCTTTGGGTGGATTCTCAGCTTTGAAGATAAGTAATCATGTTTCCAGGGGAGAGAGGCATCTTTGATGAGCTGCTGCTTCTCTCTGCAACCCCAGAGTTGGGAAGGGCTCCATCAGGGCTCTTCTGGAAATAGTTGCTTGGGGGCCCATATATCAGTCCTAAGAAGCTGGACTTGCCTGCTTATTCTGAGGGATATTTAAGTACAAATAATCTTACGTCTATGCTAGGCTTTTCCTATAGCTGGAGCCTCTGGTGTGGTCTGGAGGGAGGACTCTGGAGTCTCCTACTCCACTTCAACCAGAACACTCTGCTTTTTTCAATGCTATTTGTTTTATGCTTTGGGTAGACTTTATCTAAACAAAAGACTTGATGCTTACCAAAAAGGTTTGAAAACCACTGCTGCATAAATCAGTCAACCTTCTTTTTATCTGCGCATCGCCCACTCAGCCTACCATGCTTTCTCCTGACCTCACTAATTTCTCCTTCCTGAGATCTGTTGCTCTGGAACCTTCCCTCTGGGCAATCCAGGTCTCGTCTGTGTGTAGTGTTGTTTGGGGCATCACAAAATTGCTGTAGAACAGCACATGCAAAGTCAGTTTGTGGCAGAAAAATGATTGGCACTGATATATAATGTGCTATTTTATGTTTTATAATATATGAAGTTCCCATTTTCAATAGCCATAGAAAAGAAGTAAGGAAGAGGTGAAAGGTTAGCCAACTTCCCTAGGTCAGTTTGAATAGCTCTTAGCTTTTTTGCCATTGTGGGTATGTTGCATATGTGAGCAACAGAATACTCTCTGGCCTCGTAAGATGCATCCCAATCAGTTTTGAAGAGAAAGGAAGAAGGAAAGAGGAAAGAGAAAGGAAGGGGAATAGGAAGAAAAAATGGAATTGGAAACTGGTAGAGATTGTCAGTCATGTTTTGTGTGAGAGAGAAATAAGACTTAATTACTTTATCTGTTATATGAGGATATAAATATTTGAGTTCTGGACCTCACAAAGATGTTTTCAGGATCACCTGAAACAGTGAACAGGAAAGTGACTTCTAGATTTCGTTGTTGTTCCCCCCAGCTGAAGACTATGTCATCATCATTTCACTGTTCTTTGAACAGATGGTCTGAGGGATTAGGATCTTTCCCTCTTTCAATTTTATTTTGGGGCTTTGAAACTAAACCCACCTGTTTTTCTACAATAGAGTTTTCAAATGCTACGTCTCTGTGGCTTTTCACTGAGTAAAATTCAGAAGCTATGTAAGTTATCTCCACTAGAACTCTTGAGTAACTCTTGATATTATAATGAGAATAACTTTAAAATAGCATTAATGACTGGGGAGTTGTACTGTAATCTATATTAAAAATATAATTCAGTAATTTGAATTTTGCCTTACGTATAACTGCTACTCTGTGCAAATGCAAGTCACACTTGATTTTTCCTAAACTTCATATTACTTAGTAAAATGAGATCAACTACTGATGAACTAATTTAGTCCAGTTTCATAGCATCTGAAGAAATGATACCTCCCTCATTTCTCAGAGATGGAAGCACATTTCCAAATGACACGGATTATTTACATATTTCCTTAGACTTTCTAAGACAGTTATAACTTTTTACTCTTGCATACTCTTCACTGGATACTTTAGAATCAGTCTCACTTGTGATTGTTTTGTGTTAAACAGTCAAATCTCTGTCTAAAAGCTCAGCTAGTATGGAATGTCATAATTCAATGAGCACATATTTCTGGAAAAAACATTTGAGAAGCAGTGAAAACAAGCTGAACTACATTCCAGTATTGGATGGACATCCATCTGTTGTCCAATGACTTGCCCCCCATCCTTTTTTCTTTTGACATAAGGTCAGATTGCACTCAAAAAATGCCATTTCAAAATAAGCAATACTGCAAATCTAGTCTATCCTGGGACTCGTTGTTAAAAATTCTTCCCTTCTTCTGCCTTCTTTTGGGCAATACCAAACAAACTTTTAACAACTGTGGAACAGATGTTCTGAATGGAGACAATTCCAAAGTAAGGCTTAAACGTATCCCCAGTGAGAACAAGAGAGCGGCCACAGAGATTAGTCTTCTGGTATGGGTGTTAGAGATAAAAGTACTTTCTGGATTTCATCACATATTTCCATTTTTGTGATCTCTAAAGGTCTTAGTGTTTTGAGTGGTTTTGGTTTTGTTTTTTTAAGGACAGATTCAGAAAGTTCTTCGATATTGTGAGTCCAAGTGTCATACAAATGCAAATGTTTGGTGTTTGGATTTTAGGCAAAGTAAACAGAAATGCCTTTTAATCCAGCAATTATAATTTTTAATGGTTCCTCTGCTGCCTTTGATTTTGATGGGAGTTACTAAGAAATCACTTCACATTGTAGCACAAGACATTGAAAAAAGATAATATTTCACTGCATTCCAGCAGTTGTAGGATACCAAGCAAGATTGCTCCTACCTTCCACGTAGGCATCAAAGCAAACCTGAACATTGAGTTCCCTATTTCTTCACTTAACCGACAAGCATTTGTAGAAACCCAAACTTTGCCCTAGTGCTGAAACATCCCAGTTAGCCTTTAATCTTAAAAGTCTTAAAAGAACCATGAGTGTTCCTACTGACCTCCCAGTTCCCCACCACCACCTATTCCAGTGATTGGAAAACAGTGATGAGGTTGGGGAGTCTTGTTAGGGGAAGTCAATGAATCCATAAAGGTCCAGGTCCCACTTTATTCTCAGTGAAAGAAGTATAATTTTAAATAGACAGGGAAGGGAAAATGTCCAAAAGTTCACACATGGTGAGATCAGCAAAGGGTCTTCCCCTGGCAGGGGAAAAAAAATCCAGGGAAGGAAACTGGAACTACCCAAGATGTCAAGCTCAAATAGAGAGCTCTATATTTGATTTGGTAAATTCCATTAATTCACTATCCAGAGAACCTTAGATTTCAATCCTAGAACAAGAACTTTGCCCTCTATTTTGCTGTAGGTTTTTGAAATAGCTTATGTTTTCCTACTGTATCAGGTTTTAGTTCATTGAAGGAAACATGGATTTTTCATTCTACCAGGTTCTCATACAAGATGGAATAGCTCTCAAATCAGGAGAAATGTCTGCCTTTGTTAATTAATATATGTTTTCTGCTGCTCTATAAGACTCTCCAGGAACACACATCATGTAGACACGAGGCTTTCTTGATTTTCTCCTCTTCCCTCCCTATAGCTTCCAATTAAGGGCCATTTAATCTTTAGGCATTTCCCAACTCTAAGGGAACCTAACCATCAAGAGCTTGGGTTGGAATACAAAATATTGTAATCAGCAACCTTGGGCAAGGCACAAACATGTCAAGTTCATTTTATGCATCTAATCTTCATGATTAGAAAATGTTTCCTGGCCGGGCACGGTGGCAAGTGCCTGTAAGCAACAGCTTATGGAGTCACAGCAGGATCTGGGGATCGCTGTTGGAGTTCCGCCCAGGGCAACACAACGAGACTTAGTCCCAAAAAAAATAGCTGGGCATGGTGGCATGCACCTGTAATCCCAGCTACCTAGGAAGCTGAGTCTGGGGATTGCTTGAGTCCATGGTACCATGGTACCATGAGCCTGCGGTTCCACGGGCAAAAATAGTGAGACCTAATCTCAAAAAAAAAGAGTTCCCTAATAAATACAATATATTTATTGTAAAAGAGACTTTTTCATGATGCCATTACTTCATCCACTGCCCCCTTACAGGAAGTCTTCCCTAAGAAAGTTTGTTTATGAATGCATTCTTTCTTTTGTCGTTAAAAGTCCCATTCCAATCTTCCAATCCTGAATCAGCATGACCTTGTCAATCAATAATCAATTGTGCTCACATCATTTCCTTTTTGTGTATCTAAAACTCAGCTACATGCCCTGCTCTGGCCTACTGTGGCAAGTCATTCCCTATCATTGTATCTTAAAATCATAAAAATGGTCCCATCCCCTTTAACTTCCTCCTACCCTTTTGAATTATGGAAAATCTTTCAGTATTGAAAAACTTGTTCAAGAATATCCTTTCAGTCAAGCCTAATGACTTTCTGTTCAGTGATTTCATTTGTGTGTGTGTGTGTGTGTGTGTGCATGTAGGACATTTGGTGTAAATGTTCTAGTTAATAATACATTTTTATCCATATTGTAGAGAAATTGGAAAATGTGTGTTTTAGAAAGAAAAAATACTTGGGTTAGTTGTACCACCAAAGATGTTCTTTTTAATGTTTATTGTTTAATATTTATTATAAATAATGTTCTTTTTTCTATGTATATTTTCTACATAATAGTGATTATATTACATATGTAATATTGTGTCTGGCTTTTTCACCTGACAATATGACCTAAGTCTTTACATTAGCAAACCCAACATATAACACCATTTTAAGACCCTGTATTTTATTTACAAATGTACCAACTTATTTATACTCTTTATTTCTGAACATTTGAATTGTTTGTGATTTTTTAATATTATAAGGCTACAGCAAATGTTTTGTGGTATATGGCTCTTATACTATTTCTTGGCATCGATTTTTAGAAGTAAAATTACTACTTTAAAAAAGTACTATTAGGATTTTTTTTGAGAGTGAAGGAACTCTATAAGAAATAAAGGGAGGGTGCTTGATTCGTACAAGTCAACTTCAGTAAAGGCAAAGGGAGGGGGACTGGGACTGGCTTTAGGAAGCTGGAATCAGAGAGTGGAATTTTAATTGCAGATTGTGGATTCTCCGGTGTTTCTAGAATGAGGTAATAGTATTTATCTTAGAGAGATAAATGAAAGAGAATGCAAAATGCCTGACCCACGTGACAGTCCTGCGCTATCTTTACATCTTTTATTCAGAGCCAAGATTTTGTTTACGAACTCGAACTCGCCTTCCCTGGTGGTTGAGCTTTTCACCCCATTACTCATCATGGCACCTTTTCTCATTGTGGTCAACCTGTGTTCCAGATGGGTTTGTCTTGGATATCTCCCCTGTGAAGTTCACGCAGCCACCCCCAGCTTCTCCATTCCACACCCTATCCTTGTTTCCACCCCCATCGCACTGCCAGACCCTCTCCCACCGCAGCCTCCCACCACAGATCTGTGAGGCTAGGAGGAAAACAAAGGCATCTCTGATGGAGAAAGCGTCTGGCAGGACTGGCGGAGAAGAGGGGGTGGGCGGGGGCTCTTCTTCTGTGGAGCTCTCTCTTTACTTGGTTTCCCTCAAAGCCTCTTTGTCAGGGGCCAGTATTCTCAGCTTGCTCTGCAGTCATTCACTTGCCGGATGAGGTGCAGGTCAGACCCTGCGCCAAGCTACCTCTCCAGGGTGGGGAACTAGCATGGGATTCACACCAGACACACCCAGATGGCAGGAGTTGCCCCCTGTAACCCATACCCACACCTTTCTCCCTCCTCCAGTTCCCTTCCCATTCCCTTTCCCATTCCCATTCCCAGCCTTGCCCCTCTTCACTCGAAGCCTCCCGTTCAGTAGGTGGGATAAAGAATCTTCCCTAGCCAACCTTGGCTACCGTACCCCCTCTGTCTGGGGGTCTTCATCTTCAAGGCCGGTTCCTGCGGATCACTCTCAAAAGAACTGATGATGCTTGCTGGCCTCAGCTTCCTCTCTGGCCACTTGCCTATTGCCTGCCAGTTTCTGATCCCCTTTTCGAAGTTGGGAACCCCACGCCCTGCGGTAGTGGTAGTGGTAGCGGTAGCAAGAGTCCTGGGGCCCCTCACTTCCCAGTACGCCTCGGGTAGGTCTGAGTCACCAAGAACCTGGGTGGACCCCTGAACTCAGGCCCCCACCCCCGCTGTGCTCATGCATTTTCCCCATGAGTTGAGGAAACCCCAGGGGCAACAGGACATTTGGAAGAAAGTGGGATCCAGGGTGGTGAGTCAGACCAGGCAGGCAAGAGCAGAGGGCAGAAGACACCCCCCCCCCAACACCAAAGAGGGATTTCCCGGAAAGAAAGGGAGAAAGAGGATACTTAGAAAATTGTTTCAATTGCCTCATGGAATTGAATGCAATTAAGAGAGTAAAGCCCATGGAAACACCAGTGGCCTCTGAAGTAAGGGCAGCCCTTGCCAACGGTCAGCCATGGCCCTCGGTCTCACAAGCCTGGACAGTCTTGGGCAGGTTTGGGCAGAATCTTGGGCAAAACAGAGCTAATCTGTAACAGAAAATGTTTATAACATTTGTGGTTCATGCCCTTACTTAGGGGAGAGGGGTTTTAGTTTCACTATGAAAGTCTTCACAACAATAAGGGGCTGTTTTTGTTCTTACTAGTGTTTTTGTTACCCTAGACTTTTTATTTATGTTCTGACTATAAATACTGTTCATCCCTTCCTTCCCAATCCCCCCACCCCCAAAAAGACAGAGCATGTACAAAAGAGTGAAAAAGAAAGTCAGCTCTGGAACCTTTGCCACTGAAGCTCACTTCCTTCAGGTGTGTGCACTGCCTGCTTCCATCCCTGCTTTATAACCACAGGAGGAAGTTCCTTCCATGTCTACCATGGTGGGACTCTGTTATCTGTATCTGCATGTAATACAAGGCAAGTTTCCTACTAAGGATCTTTCCTCCTCCTTTCTTTTTTTAGGATATGGATTCTTCTCTACCCCACCCCACTCGCACCCCATCTAGAGGACACTAACTAGCTCTCAATTCATTTCAAACCCTTCTAAACTTTCTAGAATAGTGACTCATGTATACAGAAGCATAGGAAAAATAGAGGTCATATATTACCTGTATATATCATTATAATTTTAAGTTTACAACTGGCTTTTCTTGGGGGAAAAAAACCACTTTAATCTGACAAAATGTTCTTTTTGATTTTCCCCCAGCTGTCCATTTTATTATGAAATGATAGTTACTCTTGTTAGTTGAGATTCTCTCTAAGAAAAATGAAAAAATAATCCTATGGGAGTCCCCCCAAATCTTTTAAAGTTGATTTATGAAATCCCCAAATTCTTTGTATGGTTGTTTCACTCAGTATCTCGTTCACACTTAGGTCAGTGCCAGGACCTTGTTAACCCTCAAAAGGGCATTGGTATCTACTCAAAAAGCAAAACAAAAGACCAAAAATCCTAGGAAAATGAGAACGTCAAAGAATTTCTCAGGAGAGATGGGGAGAATAGTAAAAGGGACTTTCTATACTCTCAATATCTAGCACTTGGTAGCACAGTAGTAGCTTTTCCTAACTTAACGGAGTTTAGCATTTAGGATGACTTTTAATGGACTACTCTTTTTAGTAAAACAGAGAACTAGGTCTCTTGTACTTTCATTTTGCTGATCAGCAGCATGGCTATATGAAAATGCTGTACTTTCCCTTAAAAGGTAATTTTTTCTTAAAAAGAAGTAGGTCATGTGGCCAAGCTATGGGTAGTAGTCCTTCTTTAAATATTGGCATGGTGTGGCTTCCATGATACTGACTTCAATGGGGCTTCATTGGTTAATGTTTATTGAACACTCATAGAGTTTTTGGTGCTAAAATATCTTCAAGTCACAGAATCACTGCTTTCTGGTAACCATTGGCACAGCAAGGTATAACTTGAAACATACCTACTCACCAGGGATATATGTTAGACAGGCATACTCATCCTTTTGGATGCTAAGATAAAGATAAAATTGTACTTTAAATTTTTGCTTAGGTTTGGGAGTTCACTTTGGGAAATAAGTATCCTGGGGCTACTGAAAAGGAAGTCAAACCAGCTTCCATGCACATTAAAACCTACTAGTTTCAAAATACTTCCACATATGATCTGTTATCCACAAGACCCTTGTGACTCCACAGAGGCAGACTGGCAAGACTGTTGTTCCCCTTTGATAGAAGTTTAAGTGGTTTGCCCAAGGGTTGAGGTGGGGGGGAGATTACCCTTAGGCCACACCTTAGGGAAGGGAGTCAGTTCTCTCTGCCTCTTTCCACCTAACTTGTCTCTTCTTTACTTTTGGTCTTCACAACTTGAAAGGCCCCAGGAGACTGAGCATCTAACCCTTGAGCAAAAGGAGAAAGCTGGGAGGGACAATGTCATCTTTAGTTGCCACAGGCCTAAGCACCCATCTCTAGGAAAAAAATGACCAGGCCTGAAGGCAGGCTGTGTGACAACTAGGACAAAACTGTAAGGAGAGGAACTCAAAGGAAATGAGCGAGGAGTGACCAGTAATTCTCAAAATTTGCTGCATGTTAGAGCCACCTGGGAAATTTTTTAAAAAATCTCACCCTGGTCATCTCTGACCACAAACTGATTAAATCAGAATTCCTGAAGGTGGAACTAGGCACCATTGTTTTCCAAAGCTCCGCAGGATTCTGTGGTGTGTGGCCACAGGAGGTCACAGGTGCCTCAACCTTAAAGTTCGTTCTGCACACAAACTACCTGTGGATCTTTTTGCGAAGTGACTTCTGAGTCAGTAAGCCAAAAGTGAGGTCCACCACCATTTAGACCTCAAAAAAGAAACCAATGGGTGCTGGGTTGTCAAAAGAGCTCCACAAGAACAGGTTTGTGCTGCGTGTGAAAGTCTGTGTCATATCTAATACAGAGAAGTGGGGAGAGCATCTGACCTGCGTGGTGGACAGAGGCTTAAGTTGGTAACATGCATATTGTATTTGCAGGGACAGAGGCTTGAGTTGGTAACATGCATGTTGTACTTGCAGGACAACGGTTGGTCCCGTATTACTAAAGAGAAGTTTAGCAATGATCTAACATACAAAATTGAGCTGCCTACTGACTTATTGTTTTGGGTGCCTATATCACTTTCCTTTTTAAGGTACTGTATGCAGAGACCTATAATTTTACATCTTTTCTTCATGCATAAAGCTAAGCACTCCACAGATATGCTGATATGACTAAAGATTTGCATTTGTACATGCTGTTCCTTCTGTCTAGACTATTCTGGTAGATACATACCCTGCTTGCTGGCTTACTTCTATTGTGACTTTAAACCCAAGTGTTACCTTCTTAGTGCTACCACTACTTAATAAAATGTAAAAGGATGTCATCAGTTTATTGAAATTAAAAACATCCTCTTTCTTTCCCCTACCCCTCCCACACACTTCTTCCTGTTCTATTCTCCTCTTTAATACATGTCACCCTCTAGTATATATATATGTATATATATATATTTGTATTTATATATATTTATATATATAGTTTACCTTGTCTCTATTTACTTTTTTATCTTGCTTACTGTCTGTCTGCTCCATTAAAACTCAACTCCACAGGAGCAGGGGATTTTGTTTGTGTTAGTCATTGCTGCTTCCTCAGTGCCTGATACAGCATGGATATATCACAAATATTTATCGAATGAATGAATGAATGAATGGAGTTGAATGTGTATACAATACTATTTCCAAACATAAGTAAATTCAACATTCAGGGGTGGGAGACACCAAAAGACTCCATCTTGCTACCATTCCATTTTAAGAGAGGAAATGATGACAATATTTGATCACTAGGTAGGAAAATTTGAAATAATGTTCATAAAAATGTATTACCCTGTGTTCAATAAGTTTGCTATAAGTACTCTGTAACAGAAATCCAAAATACATGTTTCATCAAAAAGATCACATATCTAAAACTCTTTAAAAAAAAAAAAACACCTCATAAAACATCAGTAATTAACATGATGAAAAATATTTCTAAGTAGAATTTATTCAAGTGAAGGGAAAGAGTCAAGTCCACCAAGTATAACAGTTTAGATACATGAGATATTAGGAGAAAAAATATAGAATCTGGGAAGCTACTTATGGTGGTAAATTTATAGATAGTTGTGGAAATTAGACTTTAATTTATAGATAGTTGTGGAAATTAGACTTTAAACGTCATGGAGTTCTGATACTTGCCTCTCCATTGTTACATGAACTCCAAATCCTCCAGTGATTGAAAACCTCAGACCATTCCATCCATGAACAGTTCCACCTACAGGAAAGCCTTTCTTTCTGTTGAGCAGTTAGCCACATCCCTATACAAACTCTTTATGTATTGCCACCCTTGAGAACTGTATTTTTCTTCTGGCCAGCTTTTACATACAATATCCTTTCTGCCCATTTACCACAAATGCTACATGTCACCATGTAAGAAACTCCAACTCTTCTCCGTGCCCAATAACCTCAATTCCTCAGTTTTTCTGCATAAGATGTTGTTTAGGGCTCACTTGCCTTCTGTATCAGACTCTTCTGAACATGCCCCTGTCTGTCTGTGCCCTCTTAAACTGTGTTTCAAAGAATATGATGGAGTGTTCCAGGCATCAGCTACGGAATACAGAGTGATATTCTTCTTTTTAGACACTGTGCTTCTTGTAATATAGCCCGAGATATGGCAACATCTTTGTCAGTTAACATCATATTTCGAACATAAAGTGTTTCCTGCCTGGTATAATCAGCAGGACAATGAGTTTTGTACCCTGGAAAAGAAAAAGTGAAAACTGAATGCACATTGTATGACAAAGATACCTAAAATATTTAAAAATTGAGCACAGTGCTTCCTTACTACTTATCTATATTATTGTTATTGCAGCGGATCTATCCTGGCTTGGATCCTTTCTTTGTGGGCCTTCAGCAAGCAGTTCTGTTCTCTTTCCAGTTCTTTTCCCTTCTTCTTTGCCAGGATCAGAACCTAGCTCCTTCTAGGGAGTCTCCAGTGACAAACAAAGGTTCCTCACAGAGTTTTCCCCACTCCCATCCAGCCGTATCCATGGTTATGGTGGAGATCTTGGAAACAGGAGTTGGCCCTTAGACAGAGGATGCCCTACACGCCGGCTCAGGGAGTGTGTGCTCATTCCACAGTGGTCAGTGAAAGGACGGCCTGTTCTGTGACTGAACCATGAGTGCATTGAGAGAGGCAGCGAGCGTCCACACCGCCGTGAGCGCCAAGCCTCACTGTGTGGGTCCTCACTGGAAGCTGACAAGAGGGTAAATGAAGACCCTGTCTGCGTAAACAGACACTGATGAAGTCGCAGTGGAGAAGAGAATGAGCCTGTGTCTAGGTCAAGCGGCTTTCTCACGATCATCGATTCAGTCAGCCAGTGGCTTCATAAAGCCAACTGGTGTGGTAACTCAGTTGACTGATTGTTCGAACTGATCTAAACACGCTAATCACGCAGTTGGTATGGCGGCACCAGACTCCAAGGCAGGAAAGGGACTTTGGGGAAATATTGGAGGTGGAGGCTTTGTGTTTTCCCATTTGCCTCTTAATATCCTGAGACTTTGGAAAATCAATCATAGAGAGGCTGGGTTGCAGCGGGGTGGAGCACAGCGTGTCTGCAGACAGGGAGGTGCAAGCTGCTCAGCGCCCTGGCTTTATAGCAAGGACCAGGAGTCTTGATTCCCTTCCTGTGGCATGACTGTTCTGTGACCCAGTGTAAGCAATGGTCTGTGTTGTAGTGGGCAAAAAATGGGCAGGACGTGCCCTCCTTTGTTGGAATAAATACCAGTGCTTTCTGCCCCCCACCCTGTGACTTTGACCCTATTTAGAGTTGATTTGTGGCTTACAGTGTGGCTGTGTTCTTTCCACCCTCTCATATTAAACTTGTGGAATCAAAGACCAGGCTTCTAGGCCTAACTCCCTCACAACCCTAAAGCAAGTCACCTCCCTTCCTGGCCATCCAATTTCTTCCTCTACAAAGAAAAAAGATGGATATGGCCTGGAAGTGCCTGGCAGATAGGGCCTTCCCTGGCTCTGTGGGGAGAGACCTTGCCTTCTTTATCTCTTTATCTTTCACCCTACAGCACTTAAGAGAAACCATTACTACATGTCAGGCAGAGCCAGATCTGGGCCCTCTATGTGCAATATATTTATAAAGTGTGTGCCTTTGAAAGCATCAAAAATAATCTCAACTGTCAAAGTCTCGGCTCACCAGGGCACTTTAAAGCTGCTCTGCTTATCAATGGCTCCTTCAGATCCGCCACACTGCACATTCCTGAAGAGGTGGTGGGGCTGGTGGTGGGAGTGAGGTTGTTTATAATTTTTCAGATTAAAATGTCATTGGGTGCGCCTCAGAAACTGCTGACTTGCTTCAAATGTCTGCTTCTGATGGTCTGCACTTGGTCAAATGAGTTCAAGGGGGTGCTTGGTCTAGGAGCCACACATCTTTAGTCTGAGGGTCTCCTTGCTGAATCATTGAATATGATATGAACATTCCATACTGGAGATAGGAGAAAGATTATACATTTACCTGGATTGTTTGACTCTTTAATCAGTGTCCTTCTTTTGTGTATGTGTGTGTATAGTATTATTTCTGTACAAATATGTTTTGAACGTCAAAACAGCTTGAAAGAATAAAAATAGTAGGGGTTAAGAAAGTGATATTAACTATTTTTATAGCTTAAATTAAAATTAAAAGTAATGCTTTTACTTGGGGCAAAGCAGCAACAGGGAGGACTCTGACTCCAGGTTGAGTTGGGGTGCAAGGAGTCAGGGAAGATGTGGATGCATACTGTGCCAGGAAACTCTTGTAAATATCCCTTAATTCTAGACTGGAGTGGAAATTGTCAGAAGCATTATATCTAGTGACAAAAGGAAAATAATTCAAACATCTTCATAGTTGTTCTGGCTGTTAAATCTGTCTTCAAGCATAATCACCTCAATCAACCATTTTGAAGAGTTTGAGATTTATAAAATATTATTGAATAAAGATCCAAATATTATAACTGGGTTATAAAAACTGGAGTTCTATTAAGGGTTAATTGATCCAGAAGGGAACCCATCCGGCAGCCAAACTCAGCCCTCGCCAGGCAGAAAACCTGGCCTCTGTGTCCTGGCCTGGTGACATTCCCTTCTGTGAAGAGCTCCACTTGACTGAGAGACTTCCTGCTGTTGAGTCAAACAGCACTTCTGTCATTTCTATCTCTGGGTTCTGATTTGCTTTCTAGAGCCATGAAGAATATGTATTCACCTTCTTCTGCACAAAACCCTTCAACTACTTGGAAACAGTCCTCATTTTGCCCCAAGATTTTTCAGGTAAAATTCTGCTCCCACCCCCATCCCAGCTCCTTCAACCACTTTCCAAATGAGGTAATATTCAGATTTTCTGGCCTCCTCTTCAGGGTTCCCTGTATTTTAAGATGAGTTTCCATAGCTGCACCCAGCCCCCTTCACAATGACAATGAAATTTCCTTTTACTAGTACCTTCCACTGTGCCAAGCAGAACCCTTGAATTGAGGCAGATGCTATTTAATTCACTCCTCATAGCAACTCGATGAGGCAGATACTGTCATCTTGATTTTCTGCGTGAGAACACAGAGGCTCAGTGAAGAAAAATAATGTGTCCAAAGTCAGACAGAGAAGTACTAAGGGCTGACTTGGAAAGGAGCCTGGGCTCATCAGATTCCAGAGACCACGCTTCTTCTATAAGACTATACTGCCTTACCAGAGGTGCTCATTGTTCCATCTTGAAAATACTGGACCAAACTAGCCCAAATTAGCATTCTAGTTCAAACCAGGAGAGTTTGTTGGAAACAAAAGATTGCCTTGCCTTCTGCACAAGGGGATTCTGTGTATCTATTAATGTTAATATTTCCCACATGGGCCTATATATCCATGTCTCTATTCCAACTTTAGGGGAAGATATTTATGCTTTCTTCTGCTTTATGTTTTCACAGGGAGGCAAGGCTAGCAACTCCTACTAGCACATTAAAAGGAACATGGAAAGTGTTTGAAATTGTCCCAATTCTGTGCTCTAGAATTTAGTCACTACTTTATACCAGCTGTGTTATATTTGAAATATAAAGTTATTTTTGTCTTATACAGTTGGTACCTGTTGACTTTAGGGAACACTGCTACTCCATTTTTATTTTGCAGCTATGTCTAACTCTGTAATGTTGCATACCCACACTCAGTCTTCACCTTCCAAATAATTAGTATCTTTGTTGACAGGTGAAATGACTTAGCTTAAGCGTCACAGTCAGAAAGAAGCAGAGCCAGCAGAGAACCGACTTCTGACTCCCACCCTGTTCTTTCTTTTCCCCAGCGTGATAAGGAGGGCTTCCCATCAGATCATTACACCTCATCTATGAGAAGTGGTTTGTGACAGTTCCTTTGTAAGAAGTTAAGCATTCAGATAAAATAAAAATAAACTGCCAGTTCTGTTTATTGAATGTGGAAAACTGACGCAGGCAGGTAGAGGAAACATTTCCTCAGGAGGTGTAAGTGGCACTGCCTACGTCTTGGTGAGTTCTTGCTATCACCACCAGGCTTCTGGGAGTCAGTGACCAGCCCTGGCACACAGCAGGCATTGCAGAGAATGTAATCCGGATGGGCCCTAGACAGTGACAGTGCCCAACCCCTTTAAAGACGAGGAAGGATGGAGCCAGATACCGTGGCGCACTGATGCCCAGCACCCCTTCCTATGCACAGCGAGTCCCGTCACCCTTCCGGCACCTTGCTGACCTTTTTTACTGGTGTCCCTGACACCTTGTCTCCTGGCTCACCCTCACCTCCTGTTTGGCTTGTCATCCTGGCCCCCCCCTCGGCAGTCCCCACCCTGCCCTTGTGGCCTGACTCCTTGGCAGTACTCCTGGCAGATCAGACACTTGCGTGACTGTTGGTTCCTTTGGCTGGCCTCCCTAATCCCTGCAAGCTCTCTTCCTGACTTCAGACCCTCAGCGGAACCCAGACTCTGCTTCTGGAAACATCCAAACAGTAGCTCTCAGTTCCCTGGTGAGATGCTCTTGACAAAGGCCAGATTTTCCTGTGATTAGGGAGCTGCAGCTTTAGGGTGGTGTGATCCCGTACAAGCATAATTACGGGGTCCTACTGTTTGCAGGCTAATTTATTATCATCCCCACTGGAGCACCTTAGAAGTGGAGAGGATACCTAATAATTTTACCTGCACAACAGGAACCAACAAGGTCATCCCTGGTCACTTAGAAAGCATTTGAGGTTATATGCAGCCTAATTGCTCACTTAAAACCACAGCATTACACATACATTTACTTCACCAACTATATGTAACTAATTTAATTTTAACAATAATCCTCTAGATGATTTTATATATATATATACATATTATATAATCCTATATAGAGGATCATATATTTGATAGAGGAAGAAACTGAAACTCAGAGAGTTTAAATAATTCACTTGAAGTCACATCTAATAAGTGATAACTTTAAACTTCACTGAAATGTCTTCATTTTTAATCCTTCTTTGAAATTCTGAGCACTGTAATAACAAAAATCAATAAAAATGAAACCTTTAGTGGAAAGAAGAAAATTTTGTCCCCAAATTAAAAATGAGTTACATTCCTGAGATACACTGTACATTAATTGCTTAGAAATACATTTTTCCATGAAAAACAAAAACTCTAAAATGATGGTTAAGCTTTAAGATAACCAATAAAAGCTTATGCAGACCATAATTTCAGACTATAATTTACTCCTCTATGTGATACTGAACTGGAATGGGAAGCAGAAACCACAGGTTTCTACCATAATTTTTTCACTATTGACTTTGTAACTTGGAGCAAGTCACTTAACTTCTCTGACCCTCAGTTTTATCAGCAAATGTCTAGCAAGAATCACAGGAACTAAGGCCCTTTAAAAATAGCACTTGCAACACTTGACGAACTGATTTTCCCAAGATCACTAACTCTGACCCTCAAAGTGGAGACAAAAATCTCCTCTGGGCTAGATGGAGTAGTGGGAGTTGTTGGAGGGTGGATGAGCAGGTTAGGCTGGGTCTGGGAACCTCTAGGGGAAATGCATGCACTCAGTGGAGCTGGTAGCACTACAAGTGGGGCTAGTGAGAAACAGAGAGGGTGTGGGTTAGGAGAACACAGATTCTGGAAGAGAGGAGACACATCCATGGTTGCAGTGAGAGCTAAACTGAATAACAGGGGTGTTACAACCTTGGGATGAGATAACTCAGTCTCCCACAGATGTGGTATCAGAGGTGATGATGACTGCTTTCAGAGTTGGAAAGATCAACAACTATTTATAGCTATAGATTTATATTTAACTGTTATCTATGAATTATTTTCCATAGGGAATTCTATATTGGTTAAGTGCACAGTATCTAGAAATTGTAAAAATAACTGTTTCTGAATAAAATGTCTATCAAAGATTTTTTTCCTGTTGAATTTTTAACAGTACTCTTTCCAAATAGAACTTCAGGGTTTGTTTGTTTAAAATTACCTTAAATTCCCAAATTAGACTTTTCTCGGCAAAAAAATAATTTACAATAGCCAATCACTAGGTAGGCTGTGGTGTCAACAGTGATGAACCCAGTGGGATAGGCTCCAAGTCAGAATTGTCTGCAGAGAAGTTAAGCAAAACTATAAATCCAACCAAAAGTGAGTGTGCTTTACGTAATCACTGTATGCTAGTAATTCTAACAATGCCAGTGATAAAACATCCTTCCCCTTGAAAAGTCTCTTACTGGCCTAAGTTCTAAACAATTGCTGCATTTATTGTTTGAAAAAATAACTGTGTTCACATGCCATAAAATTTACTTATTCAAAGCACAAATTAATGGGTTTTGATGTAGCTACAAAGGAGTACACTCACTATTAATTTAAGAACATTCTCATCACCCTATAAAAAAAGACTGTGTCTACTAGATGTCACTTCCCATTCTTCTACTTCTCTGCTAACTCCTCTAGTCCTAGATAGCCGCTAATTTTACTATCTGCAGAGATTTGCTTATTTTGAACATTTCATATTAATGGAATTAATTGCACAATATGTACCTTTTTGCGTCTGATTTCTTGCACTTAACAAAGGGCTTTTGTGTCCAGTTGTGGCATAGTTTGGTCGGTACTTCTTTTTCACTGTCAAGTAATATTTCATTGTATGAACATACCACTGTTTGTCCGTTCATCAGGAATGCACCTTTGACTTGTTCACTTTCTGAGTATTACTAATAATGCTGGCAAGAATGTTCATGTAGATGCTTGTATTTCTCTTGTGTATATCCAAGTGGAATTCTAAAATCGTGTGTTATGCTGCTATTATACTTAACAATTTGAAGAACTGTGCATTTAACAACCTGTATGCAAATATATTTAGTATATTAGTGCATTCTTATTACTTCTCTTTTAGTAAAATACACATAGGCACCATTTTATTACTGACCCTTTAATAAACCTGGTTTTCTACATGGACATTGACTTGAAGTCCTCTGCTTGCATAGCAGCCCTCCCCTGTATGTGGACCTAGGTGCAAATGTTCACTGTAATAATCATTTCATACTGGCTTGAATGATTTGAGTTCCCTTCAAGTTTAGTTTGTATATCTAATCCTTGTGTTATTACATATTCCTGCACTTACATAATAGATGTGAAGAAAGCAATAACATAGTGATTACAAACAGGACTTAAGTCACTCCGGATGAAATGAAGCCTTTATTTGTGGTTAAAACTTAAAATAGTGCAACAATGTATTAACTGCAAGGTATAATATTCTTGTTTCATAATTGTAAATGTTCACATATGAACTATTTACTGAATTTGAGTATCTTTTCTAGTAGATTTTTGCTCTTTTATTGGGGTTGCATTGGCTTACAATATGTATATGATATGGAGGTCGGGTATATATCCTCATATATATCGCCTCCTCAGATATATATCACCATACCAAGCCTACCACCAAAGCATATTCCTTTCTATATAAATTTGAAATTATTTAAAATCATACTTTACTTTTCCTTTTAAAGTAAATTGATTTAAAATAATTTTTGTGTGACTGTCACATTATATGCTTAATCACTGAAATAATTTCTACTATATAAAAGAAAATTAAGTTTTCTGCTTCAAGAATCAGAAATGCTAGGCACATCCCTCTGTGACCGTGTGCAAAAATGACCAGATTATATAGGGAATGTCTTTTGCATGTAGTGGTAAGCTGTAATTGGTAGAAGAGAATGGGAACAAATTGACT
Source organism: Uropsilus gracilis (assembly GCA_004024945.1). Taxonomy (NCBI): domain Eukaryota; kingdom Metazoa; phylum Chordata; class Mammalia; order Eulipotyphla; family Talpidae; genus Uropsilus; species Uropsilus gracilis. The sequence goes on from PVHY01002757.1 coordinate 83,047, forward strand.
TGGCAGTGTGGAAGGAATTCCTGGCCAAGTTACAAAGATAGAGAAAAGGCCTGGAGTCATAAATTACCTGGGTATGTCAAGAAGGAAAGAGAAGCAGAAGTTTGGTGAGCTTGAAGAGAAGGCTAAACCTGGCCATGAGTCTGGAGTAGATAGCTATTTGAGACTCTCAAGCAAGAGTTTTGTGGGGAAGGATTTAAGTTTCATTATCTCAGCAGCAATATGCAAGATGAATGGGATATCAGAGGATCTCAATTTAAGGCCACGCTATAAACGTGATCAAGTACTCAGACAAAAAGTTAATGACATTCTCCTTCAGATGGCAGTTACAAAAATGGAGAGCGAGTAAGTCAAAAGATCTTAATATACATGCTGCCAATGTGAGCACACAAATTTTAAAAAACTGTATAAACACAATGTGTGAAAGATATTAATCACCCCCCTAAATTGGTTCATAAATTTAATGCAATTCCTATAAAAGTCCCAGCAAGGCTATTTTTTTTTTGTAGACTAAAAAAAAACAAACAAAAAACTTATTCTAAAAATGTATATGAAAAAGCAAAAGCACAGGCCCTAAAATAGCTAGAATCCTCTACCCACAATCAAGACTTAGGACATAACTATAGTATAACTGCAGTGTGGAATTGACAAAGAACAGGCACATATGCGAAAGAATAGAGAGCTCAGTAATAGCGCCATGCAAGTATACCCACATGATGTTTGATAAAGGTGCTAAAGCATAGGACTGTAGGAAGGGCAGCCTTTTCATAACATGATGTCAAAGTAACTGGATGTCCAAAAACCAAAAAAATGAACCTTGAGTTAAACCTTAGACAAAATCATTACTCCCAATGGATCATGGACTAAAATGAAAACAATAACATTATTAGGGAAAAAATATTGAAAAAAATCTTTGGTATTTGGAGTAAGCCAAATGAAGAACTGATTTTCTTCTTCAATATGACATGAAAAGCGAGATCTATGAAAGGAAAAATGGTAAGTTAAACCTCATCAAAACTAAAAACTTGAATGCAAAAAAAAAATACCCTGTTAAGGATACAAGAAGAGAGAAAATATTTATAAACAGCTTATCTGACGAATATATAAAGAACTTTCAAACCTTGGTGGTAAAAGCAACAACAACAAATAGTTTAATTATAAAATGGGCTAAAGATACAAGTTAGGGTCAGGCATAGTGGCGCATGCCTGTAGACGGAAGACTAAGAAGGCACAGGGATCACAGTTTAAGTCCTGCCGGGGCCACTTAGCAAGACCTAGTCCCAAAATAATAGCTGGACATGGTGGCACGCACCTGTAATCCCATCTGTCTGGGAAGCTGAGGCTGAGGATTGCTTGAGTCTGTGGTACCCCAAGCAACGTGAGCCTGCAGTAGCACAGGCAAAAATAGCAAGACCTAGTCTCAAAATAAATAAATAAATAAATAAAATAAAATAAAGACAAGTAGAAATTTAAAAGGACATATCATTAGAGAGGCTATACAAATGATAGGCACCTGAAAAAATGTTCACCGTCATTAACCACTGGAGAAATGCAAATTAGATGACATGCCACATATTCATTTCCAAGTTTGCTGAGTCACACATTTATGGCACACATTGTGGGTCTGGTGTGTAGAACTGAATAATTCAGTCAGCCACCTCATAAGGTGAATCATTCTCATTTTATCATATAAATTTAACAGGCCTAGCATAACTCGCAAATTTGGAGATCCAGAGGTCTCCAGAGGCATCTCTCCTAAATGCCACACAGTAAGATTTCGTGACCAAGTAAATACTGAAGTAGCTCTAGTATGCACAAAAACTGGCACCATTTGACCCAATCAGGAGTCAAATAGCAGTAGTGAGCAGAGCCAGGTAAACATGTGGGTGAACAGCATCAGGGTCACTTATCAGCCAGAATCACTTACCAGGCAGAAGGGACTGCCTTCTTTGAGAACTTATTTTCCTCCTGGAAATGACAGTGATCGTGCTTACCCCACAGGGTCCTGTGAGGATCAGATCAAAACCTGTGGTTGTGAGGCTCCCAGTTAGTTCTCAGGAGGGTGTAGATGTTTCTGCACACAATTCAAGGTTGCAGGCTCCAAGAAGAATTTAAGTGTCTCTTTCTGGAGCAGTTTAATTCTGAGGACAAGAATATCAGAGACAATCCCAAAATTATTATTATGCCTTGGTTTCCTTTGAGATTCTCATGCCTATCCAAGCACAGATCTTAATTGAAAACCCCGCCCCCCAATATTATGTAATAGCCAGAAATCTATGTGGAAGATGCCCTGTAACCTTTAAAGGGTATCCCAGATGTCCTCTCACTTTCTGACATGAGAAAGGAGCTCTGGGCACTCCTGGAATGCTCAGCTAATCTACACCAGACTGCACATCACAGCTTTTATCCAACTTGGTACTCACCACTTTTTTTCTTAAGATGGTGATTATTTTGTTTTTTTTCATATTCATCTCCATATTCTTCAAAGTAAAGTCCCTGCATGTTTCACAACCTGATATGCTATGACTAGTGTGTGTGTGTGTGTTTGTGTGTGTGTGTGTACAAGAATGTGTATTTTAACTATATATACTTGGAAAAAGCAGTTCTCTCCTAGGCCAGCAGCTTCAAGGATTTTTCTGTTTGTAAGCTCTGCATCCTCATCCAGCACAAGCAATGTTCTGCTAAAAACAGATTGAGGTCATTCATGTGTAAATGGAAGCACACCAAAAAAAATTAATACCAAATGTACATCAAGATCAAAGGAAAAAATAAATTTCTCAATGGAATACTTAGAACTGTGTAGAGATCATTGGTTACTGCTGGTTCACATAAAATTGAAGGTCAGAGCATGTTTCACTAAAGTTATTTAAAAAGCAGGGACCAGTCAGAGGCTCTGATTTGAGATGATTTCCCAAAAAGCCAGCTGAATCCTGAATTACACAGGGAATATATTCCCCCCTCAAACCCTGTAGTAAATGTGAAATATACCTAGGGAGACAAAGTCTGTGGAAAGTAGAATCTGTAACCCAAACATTTTCACTTAAAAACACACAAAATCTTTGAATGAATTAAGTAGTGACAAAATATTTGATCACAGGTTACCATTTGATAAATTTCAAAATCAAAAAGACTATGAATATATGATTGTCCTGATAATCATTGTCAAGAGCGTTTATGGAGGTGTGGCTCTTGTGGTCTAGACAGATTTTACACAATGCTTTTGCAGAATATCACTAAATTGGCAAGTGATAAAACATATATGTATTTGTTTGTTTATTTACTTATTTATTTTTGAGACTAGGTCTTACTATTTTTGCCCATGGAACCACAGGCTCACATTGCCCGGGGTACCACAGACTCAAGCAATCCCCAGCCTCAGCTTCCCAGGTAGCTGGAATTACAGGCACATGCCACCACACCCAGCTACTTTTTGGGACTAGGTCTTGCTGTGTTGCCCCAAGTGGGACTCGAACTGTGATCCCTGGCCCCAGCCGCTTCATAAGCAGAAGCTTACAGGCAAGCGCCACTGTGCCTGGCTGGAACACATATTTAAACTGAGTTTTTAAAACTGATAGCCACACTTATTTTTTTCAAATTAAGCACCAATATTATATTGAACATATTTTACATAGTAAATATGTGAACATAGTAGTTAAAACAAATAAGTGTTTCTCAGTGAAATAAATTCCATATTATTCCTACTCTCCATTTTCTCCAGAGACTAGGCGGGAAAAGTACCGCCTCCTCTCTCTTCAGGGAAAAGAGCTCAAGGACACTGGTGTATATCCAGATGACTCAGACTCAGTGGGGTTTCTGGCTCCCTAACATGTCCACACATACTACTGCCCAACTCCAGTTTCTTCTCATTTTGGAGGGAGCTTAACTGTGAGAGGTGTCCTGTAGATAGGCCTAGAAGGAGCTGCCACAGAGCAAATAGGAGGCAGGGAAGATTTGTAGTTATGTCTTTGTTACTTAAGGAGCAGGAGGCAGCAAAGAGTAGAAGATGGGCTCAGAAATACAATTGCCCATGGATGGAGCTAGAAGGAATCATGCTAGTGGGAGTAAGCCAGAAAGAAAAAAAGAAATACTGGATCGTCTCACTTATATATGGGATATAGGGAAAACAAACAAAAGGACCAAAATAAGTTAGTACTAACAAACTGACAAAAAACTAAAGCATACAGCAAGGGAGGAGGAGAGGGTGCAATTGGAGGAGGGATGGGGACAAGAGATTAAGATGATGGTTCAGAGGTGACAAAGCAATGGGGGAATCTTGGGGTATACAACAATGTAGGTAGATAGATAGATAGATAGATAGATAGATAGATAGATAGATAGATAGATAGATAGATAGATAGATAGATAGAGGTGTGTGCAATCAATTAAAAAAGAAAAGAAAAATAAAGTTATAAAATACATGACACTCAACTAAATTTTGAATTTTAAGTAAACAACAAATTATGTTTTAATATACATGCTACACAGTATTGGGAGACATGGTTATACTAAAAAAATTCTTTGCTTATCTGAAAAGCAAGTTTAACTGGGCATTGCTTGTATACTTTCTCTGACAACCCTACTTAAATGGGAATTAGGAGAAGATCTTCCATTTTTTTTTTTGTACTTCTAAGATCAGATAGGAATCAGTATCTGAACCTTACACCGGTTTGCTATTCTGCAAAGACTAATGGCTAAAGCCTGTGGCTCTGTCCCTTTGAGTAGACTCAGAGGGAGAATCTCTATTGTTTCAGGGTACCCATGTTGCTGGGTGCTAGGAATACAGGCAGCAGCCAAACAACCCCTGACATAAAACTCTACACACATTAGAGGACCAAAGTCCATTGAGACAATAATTGCAATAAAAATAACAATGCGAAGTGCTAATATTTATTGGGTGCTTACTGAGATAATTTTCCAAGCACTTTTTTTTATATTTTAAAAAGTATTTATTATAGATTACTTTATTTAAATACCACAACTACTGACAAGGTAGATTTTTAAATTAAATTCCAGTTTGTGGGTAAGGAAATAGAAACTTGTAACTATATATTTTTTACTGATGGAAAATATTTTAAAGTCAGAGAAGTTAAACAGAATGACAAGCAAAAACCTACCTGGCACACAGGATTATGGCATCAAATTATAGGAGATTTGCCCAGGTAGAGAGTGGCAATGGGTGGACTGAATCTCAGCCATCAAGGCTCAATAACTGGTCCCCTTAACCAGGAACAGATGAGGAAGAGACTGATGGTGTAAATTCCCTCCCACTAGGTTCAGATACTGATTCCTATCTGATCTTAGAAGTACAAAAAAAAAAATGGAAGATCTTCTCCTAATTCCCATTTAAGTAGGGTTGTCAGAGAAAGTATACAAGCAATGCCCAGTTAAACTTGCTTTTCAGATAAGCAAAGAATTTTTTTAGTATAACCATGTCTCCCAATACTGTAAGGCCCCTGTCCTTTTTGTTTTGCTCTCCATTGTGTCCTTAGCACCCACTACCCAACTGAGTACCAAAAGAATCTTGATGAATCTGCAAAGTTTTTATGGAGAGATGGTACACGAGCACAGCTTAAATAACAGACAGAACTGGAGCAGGGCCCTCTTTCTCTTCCTTGATCAGTTATTTCTCCCAGATACTTGAGAGCTAAGTGTTCAGAAGGGGACAGTATGTGAACAAAGCAAATAATTCCAAATCAAAATGTTGGGACACACACAGGTGAAGCCTACCCCTGCAAGTAAGTTATGAAATGTTGGCCGCCAGATGCAAGGTACAGAAATGAATTTACCAGAAGAGATTTACTCAGTCACAGCTAGGGGTCAAATGGAGATATGCACCATGAGGCAACTGTATTAACAAAAGGAAGGGGTATTTATAGGGACACAGGGTGAGGGTCTGTTGAACTTTAAAGAAGACAAACACAAACCTGGGAGACAATTAACATTTTAAAGCCTAAGAATAAGTGAGGAAATGGGGAGTGTAGGCAGGTGGTCACTATTTCTGATTTAGGGAATCCAGTGGCGCCACCGCAGTCTCAGAAGGTTATTGTAGTAAATTAGTCTCTAGTTTTTTGGGAACTGGTTAAGGAGAGAGGTTTTCCTTATCTCATTTGCAATGACTTTTTTGGTTTGCAAATGGCACACAGCAATGAAACGTGCTGTCAGCCCTCTTCCCTGACTTGTATGTAGACACCAAGGTGCCCACTGCCTGCTCTCTTTAGTCCCTCTCAGACTCCATTGCTTGAGAATCAGTCATATGACCTGTTCCTTACCATCTGACTGCCCTCCCCTGGATTATATGTTACCCAGTCAACTCTGTCCATATAGAATGGATCCTCCCTGTAATTTGCCCCAAATCTCTTCAACCAGCTGAGCCTGCTTGCCTCTCTGCTCCCACCAGAAACCCCAACCCCAGGTCATCCCCAAATCCCTCTGCATGCTCACAATGTCTAATACTTCCATCTCAGAGAACTTAAGCTGGGACATTCAATTGAAAGCCTACAGCCCCTTTAAATAAGAATCCTTAAAGTAGCAAATCAAAGCCCTCCTTGCTGAGGATCATCTGACTTTTTAAGAACAGAAAGCAAATCTGTATATGGGGAGAGAGCCTCTGGCAGCTGACTCCCTCCTCTCTCCCCAGAGGGATATCATTAAGTTCAACTGACTCCAGGCTGACAGCCAGAGAGTGAACAAGAAAGGACTTTCCTGAAGTTTTTGTTCTACCCACAATTTAACTGCATGTAATTGGACTAACTAGATTGTAAGTTGAGGTCATGAGCAGTGCTTATATGATAGTTCTTTGAATTCCAAGTCTGGTAAGTTGTTTTACATAAGGTATCCAATAAACATGCCTACTTTGACGTGACTGCTTAAGGGTGTGCCTAAGCTTAAATACCCTAAATTTCTTCTGACACCAATATGTTAGTTAGTTTGGGATAGAGAAAATCCTATCCCTAAAATCCTAAATGTTTAAACTATAACCTTCAAAACTGGACAAAATGGAAGACCTCGTCATTTTTCAATTACTTCTGTTCCATTTTCTCAATCTACCTCCAACTCTAGGGTTTTATTTACCACTGTCCACTGGATGACATTGGGTAGGTCCCTTCACTTTCAGGAGACAATTTTCTAGTACTGAATTAACAAGATGACCTTAACTACCCTTCTGTTTCTGACATTCTAAAATTCCACAATTCTGGTTGATCAACCAGTGGAGAGAAGGAATGGAGAATTGAGTAAATGTTTGGGGGAGGGTAACCAGGAAGGAGAAAACATGTGGAGTAAGGAAGGAAAAAAAACAGTGGGGACAAAGACACTTTGCAGTGCCTCCAAGGCTTGCTTTGTCTTCAGTAAGATGATATCATTTTCCCACATCCTACGTGGGACCTAGCAGATGCCCGCACGTCTGACCCAGCCTTTGCTTTCACTCATTCATCCACAGGACAAATGCTGGACTATAAGCTTAGGTCATGGGCATTGTCTTGTGAAGTGAGTAAGATAGACATAACTTCTCATGGAGTTTACAGAATAAAGAAAAAGCAGATGTTTATAAACACACAAACGGAAACCACTCCATTAAGCATTAACTGTGTACCAGTTGCACTAAGACTCTACAACAAGTACCCCTTCCTTTGTGAGTCAGGGAAAAAAGCTTCTCAAAAGAAATGGCCTGGAGTCTCCCGAGGCCTGTACTATTTTTCCCAGAAGGTCCCTCTGCCTTTTGTTTCTTCCTTGATATTATTATTATTTTTTTTTTTTTTTGAGACTAGGTCTCGCTATTTTTGCCCATGGAACCGCAGGCTCTCGTTGCCCGGGGTACCACAGACTCAAGCCATCCCCAGCCTCAGCTTCCCAGGTAGCTGGGATTACAGGCACACACCACGACGCCCAGCTATTTTTTTTGGAACTAGGTCTTGCTACGGGCCCCAGGCGGGACTCGAACCGCGATCCCTAGCCCCAGCCACTTCATAGGCTGAAGCTTATAGGCACGAGCCACCGTGCCGGGCTCTTCCTTGATATTATTGATACAGACACATCTTTGAAAACAATTTCTTGCCATCACTTACTTCATGAAAACTTCACAGTGGTCTCCTTGTGTGGAAGCTTGACTAGAGATTTGATTCCACTCAGAGCCACTTCTAAGATGCTGCTCACAGAACAGGTCATTGCCCAGAGTGCAGGGAATGTTCCTGACCCCTGCCTGACTCCTCCTGTGTACCTAAGAAAAGGGATCAGAGCCTGAATGCCTCAGCTTTACCATTTAAAAGCTGCCCTTCCCTGGGTTACCCTGGGATTGAACCTGGCCACCGAAATTTTTCTATTGCAAACAGCAAAGAGCAGAAAATTCCAGTTCTGAATCTGATAAGGAAAAGGTTAGGAGAGTAAAAGTTAGAAAATAAAAGCAAAAGAGAGTTATTTGATATCTAGCTCCTCTAACTCTAGAAATAAATGTTGAAGCAGTAAACTGACATTTTCTTTACTTGTCTATATCCTTTATATATTATTTATGTTTGTCTCCTCTAAAAAGGTGCTCAGAATTTGATAGTGTTCCTTTGTGTTATTAACCTAAAAATTCAGGAGATCATTAAGAAATATATGGTATTTATTTGGGCTTAAAAAATTGCATTTTGGGGTCTGAGTAGAAACCTAAATCTTGTCCCAAGAAGTCATCATGCTGAGAAATGGTCAGGTGGAGGGGTCACAAGGTAAAAGTTCACTTTCATTAGTCTTTTCAAACAAATCTACTCTCTTTCTTCCTGGCTTCTTTGGAATGTTGGCAGTTTGACCCAAGTTTCCTTAAGGTAATTCCACTGAAAATGACTGCCTGGTTCCATTTTTAAATGGTCCCACTTATGCCAACTTTCCACAGTGTCATCTTCAGCATGGAGTCTTAATTCTAAATATATCTGGTGAAAATTATTTCTAAAGACAGTCCTGATAACAGTGGCAGAATAGTTGTGAGGAAAGTGAGCAGGTTTGGAAAATGTTAACATCTGCCTTTGTGAGAATGCTGGTTCTTCTTAGGAGACAGTCTAAATCATTTTTGTGTGCAGGATAAAACAACTTGATTATCATCATCCCCTACTGTTTTAACAAGCTGCACATCACTACTAAATATTGTCTGATTTTACGAAAAGGACACTATATCCCCTGCAAAGGCTCTCTTTTTGTTGGGTGTGTCAGTGATTCAGAGAAAAAGCTAGGGGAGCAGGGAGTGCTACTCTCCAAAGTACTCTGCATCATATCCCTCAACTTTGTTCCCCAGGACTGCAAAACAAACTCACAGAAATTAGGATATCTTGATCTGCATCATTAAATAGTGTCCAGAATTCTAGACATTACAGCAGGGTTCTATGTCTTGTTGGCAATTTCTTCTATTTGAGGTTACAGAAAAAGTGCTGGGAGAGAGAAGATGGAGAGACCTCCAAATCCTAAAACCCTTCCTAACAGTATTGCTATTCCACCACTGCTTGGGGCCCTGAATGTTCAATTGCTCCAGGAGGTCCTCCTGAGAAAGATCATCTTTCTCAGAATCCCTCCAAGGTCAGTGAGTCCTGAAAATCTGTAGGAGAATTCCCTGTATTTCGTATTTAAACTGCTAGGGACCACACATCAAGAGCTGAGAGCCTCCAGACAGCAGTTAGGCAGGCCTCCCTGCCTTCATTTCAGCCATCGAAAACAATATCTCTTCAAGCCCTGGCTCCACCGGTCAGTTCTTTACATGTAACTGTATAGTCTTAAAGTGTGAACATCAAAGCAGTGTTAAGTGTTAGTAAAAAGAGTGAGATTTGATCATTTTTTTCTTTTTGTTCACCTATAATTGTTTTTCTACTTGCAGTACATGTGTAATAAGAAAAAAAAGTTAACTAAATACTTTTAGTGAGCACCCTATACTTGCAGCACTAAATGAGCTCATGGAAGAAATGAGTTGCCCCAAAAGGGTTACATACTGCAGGGAAGTGCCGTTGTTTTCAGCAGGAAAGAGAGGCCTTGTAACAACAGGAAGTGCTGGGAGGCCACGTGGTGCCCAGGCTTCCAAGCAAAAGGGTTCTGGAAACAATGGCTGCCTGTGGCTTGGGAATACTGGGCAGGAAATGAAAAGGTTCTGTGGGCGGGGATGCAGTGAGGAGCTGATAAGAGCTACCTGGCTGTTCTTCGAATAGTCCTAGCCAGCCAGCAAAGAAGTTGCTTTCTCTAAATGTTCCTCGTCTTTCATCAACAAAATTGATTTTAAAAAAATAGAAAAATGAAAAGGAGCCATGGTGCCATTGGTCTTGAAACCATTAGGGAGCTAAGCTGCCCAGGGAAACCAGAAGGTACAAAAAGCAAAAGGTCATTCTCATTCTAAGGACATGGTCACATCAATCAGGGGAACTTCAGATGAACTCAGCACTAGTCAAAGTTAAGTCCCTGGAGGACTCCAGCCTCCATAGTAATAAAAGTAGCATTGAGATTACTAGGAGTCCAGCCATACCAAAGGGCATACTTATAAACCTTCAGAGCCTGAAGTTTGTATTGATTTTTTTTAATCCAACATGCCTTTGTTTATTTTTTATTATATAAATAAGTTTTATATATATATATATATATATATATATATATATATATATAATTCACATCATTGTAATCCCCGGGGGTCACCCACCATCTGCCCTCCCTGGCTGCTCCAGCTGGTCTCCTGCCCCCATTGTGTCCTTTCATTTGGTTGTCCATATATTAGTGAAACCATTTGGTTTCTCTTTTTCTTTCTGACTGCTTTCAGATATGATTTCTTCTAGGTACATCCATGTTACCAATAACTCATCGAATTTGTCATTTTTAGTTGATGAGTAATATTCCATTATGTATATATACCACATCTTTTTCATCCATTCATCTGTTTTGGTATATTTGGGTTGTTTCCATGTCCTGGCAATTATAAATAGTGCTGCAATAAACATCCAAGCACAGGTGTCCCTTTGTATGAAGTTTGTATTGCTTTAACACAAATTTCCATTCTTAAGGACGGGACAAGAATTGGCGGCATTAACAAAAACAAAACTAAAAAACAAAAAATAATGCTCACATTTTGCCTTGGAGGATCTATACGAAAAGCAGAACCAGTAGGATTGAGGGCCTCAATATTTGCAGGTAGAATTTACACCTCCCTTCTTAATTTTTCACACAGCTTCACTTCCCCATCTTCATCCAAGAAGTTGACAGGTTATGGGATGTTAGAGCTGGAAGAAACATTAACAGTCCTTTAGATCCATAACTGCTCCTAGGATGGATGAAACTCTGATACTGGGAAGGACTTATTTTTCCTTGAAAGTACACAGCTCCTGTTGCTTTAACTGATTGGTATAGAACACTTAGCACCTGTGAGACACCTGCAGCATTCCAGGAGAACAGTTTCTCTCCTCACGGGTCTGAAGTCTAGTATCAGAAGATCAGGACTAGAACCTGGGTTTCCTAACTCCTTGTCTCCAGTTCTTCACTCTCATCAAGTTGCTATTGGATATGAAATCCTCTCTACCCTCTGCCACTTAATAGCTGCCTGTTTCTCAGTTTCCCTCATGTTTATAAAATGTAGTGGAAAATGCTTAAATGTTAAACAGATTCATAATTCATCCTAGCTTTCCCATGAGTTGTATGATCTTGGGCAAGTCATGTAACTACACTGAATCTCATTTTCTCATCTCTAATAGTGCCTGTACTAATTGCTGTGAGACTTTAATGAAATAGTGACTGGGAAACATGGGACAGATACATGGAGCATATGGTCAGTGCACCTCATGATCACCTATTAGGCAGACAAAAGGCCATGTAGTGGCCTGCATGTACTCAGACATGAAAAAGACTTACACTGTTCTCATTTTGAAATGATTGGTGTTAGTAAAGCCTGCAATTTTCTCTCTGTCTCTCAGCGGCCTGTTCAGCACACATTCTTTCTTCCTCCAAACCCTCCTGATTTTTCTGGGGACAGAATAGGTTATCCTTATATCTATGACCATGGAAGAGCCTCCTGTTAGGTGCATTTCAAGAAGCAGGTAGCAGGGAAGAGGGCTGTTAACTCAGGAAATAAAGTCTTAATCAGGTGACCCAAGTAGATTGTGATCTTTATGCTGTCCAACTGAGGGTTTGGATGATTTGTTGGCAATGAGAAGGAAATTGATGTTCACAAGTTGGGCCTGGATAAATGCTATGGGTGGCTGGTACATCTTTCTTGTCATCTGGGAGCAGCCCCATGCAGTAAGTGATTTCACCTCACAGAATCATCTGAGTCAAACAGTAGAAGTGATGAACCAAAAAAAAATCTTTATAAAATATGCAAAGCCCAGCAGCCTCCATTTTTAAAAAGGCAACAACACCCTTCTGCACAGTTCCTTGGTTTCAGGTGAACAGTCCCAAGTTTTTCAGAAGTTTCTATATCTCCAATTGACCCTTTCCTATGCTCAACACTGCCCTTCCTCACAACCACAACCACCTCCCTGCCCCATGTACACACTCCAGGGTGTACTGTGACAGTCCCTCCTCGACTGTTTCCACTTGCTCATTAAGTAGTTAATGTGTATGATCTAGATATTACATCCCCTTCCACCAACCTTTAATCTGAGCCAGAAAAAACACGTACCTTTTTAAAAGAAATTTTAAGCAACACCTAGAATTGAACGAAGCTTCCTGCTTCCCACTTTCCTTTGACAAAGAAAAAGAAGTCCTCTCCGCTGATCCTCATGGGACACCTTTTTTTTCTTTTCTTTTCAGAGTGATACGTTTTTGGCAAGTCTTTACTTTTATATTACCCCCTTCATATTCTACCCTACCCCCACCCATCTTTCTCCAGGGGAAGAATCCCTTGGTCAGTTCTAATGATGCAACTGAAGATCTAATCCTAAACTGTCTGGATTGGACATTATTCCACAAGCAGTAAATAAGCACCGAATGTTTTAGCGCAGGGGAGCTTAGTCATCAAGGTCAAGTAGAAAGATTTATCTGGCTGTGGAGATCAAGACAGAATGTAATCTTCCTAAGTTCATTAACAACACCTCCTATTTACTTGAATGCTTCTCTTCCACTAGACTGGTCTAGTCAACATTCTTGGAATTCAGCACATTATTTCTTTCCTACCTTGTTTATAGTCATGCCTTGCTTGCTAAAACATCTGCAAAATGCATCATTAGCAATTCTGTTGTTGTACAAATGTCATGCACACCTACATCAGTCCACACAACTAGGCTATACAATAAATGAAGACTTTGGGGACCAATGTCATGTATGTGACGTGTTGTTGACAAACACATGGTTAAGACTCTCATGACTGTATATGACTCTCTGCTCTGGTCCCACTGGAAACCACTTATTATATGTCAGCACTTAACGAAACACTCTGCATGTATCATAGTATATATTGCATGGCACCATTTACATCATATCCCATCAAAACATCTCAAATCACCTTATGAAACTGTGTCCGAGTTGTTCTTCTCCACCTAGTTACTTATCCTTTTTTATCTATTTATCTCACAACACTGTGAGTCCTTGAGGATGAGGGTCCTGTCTCAGCTTTCTCTAACATGGTCCCCCTCATACATGCGATTCTTTTTGATTGCACCCAATTTCCTGTTCTTGTTCAACACTAGAAGGTCCTGCCTGACTTCATCCACCAGGTGTAATCTTTTTGGAAGAACTTCTATCAAAATTTTTTTTTCCTCTGCAGGGCCCTTCACATATTTTGTTTGGTATTTCCATGCTGGCTGAGCTACTTAGGACCTGTGAGATTCCGTTTCCTTATTTATAAAGCAGGGATAAAGAGCTCCCTTATAAGGTTGTGTGAGGGTTCTATCAGTTATCAAAACAGGCAGACAGTGTTGAGCTCAAGGATTGGAGCCCAGTAATTAATTGACCATTCCACTATTGGATTCTTCAAGGCAACATTTCTTTTTTTTTTTTAATAATATATATTTTTATTAAATAAGTTTTGTTTACATTTGCCTTATGGGTGTTCCCCCAACCCACCCCCCTGGTCTTTCCATCTCTTCTTTCACTGCTATTTACTGTTTGATTTTTAGTCCTTTGGATTCTTCCTCTTCTTCCCTGTAGCAATGTCCTTTCACCCGGCGTGGACATGGTTTCCTGGGACACAGTGGCCTGTGCTTAGTTTTCCAAATGTCTTTTTGCTGCTGGCCACCAGTTCACACATGACTGTGTTCTCTCAGTGCCTCCTCCTTCCTTCTGGTCAGCTGCTCCGACCCATCTTCTGTCATATTTTGCTCCTTCTTTGTTTTGTAGTTCTAGTTGCTGGCGTTGGAAGCATTTCTTGTGGCCAAAGTTTGCGCACCATTTTTTTTGATCAAGATAGGCCCTGGCAGATGATTGGTCCAGTTCATCGTGGGGCCACTGCCTATCTCTGTGGCTTTCCTCACCCCCTAAAGTGGGAGGGTGCTTTGATCATGCTGAAGGCATCTCTGAAAGGGAAATTCCGTTCCCATCGTTGTAGATCTCAGTGGTTTTATTTCTGAGGTAGTTCGTCTCTCTAATCAGTGTTGTAGTCCTGTGTCCCATGGCTCTGACATGTTCGTTGTTCCGGAATATTTCTTTGTTTTCTACCTCTCTATCCGTGTGCAACTGCCATTGAATCACTGGTTTAGTTGCTTCTGGTGAGGGTTGACTGGATTCGGAGAACCAGAGGGAATGACCCTACCACCCAATACCCCCGCCATCCTGCAGGAAGGAGGCTCAGTGCCCAGCGCATGACTGAACCCGGCAACAGTCCTTAACACATCTGCTTTGATCACAGAATCTCTGTCTACCGGAAGAGTGAGTATGTTGAGAGCCGAGACCTACGGGGTTCAGCTACAATGAGTCAGAATAAGGACCAGAGAGAGGACCTCACACTTCTATGGGCAAGACCTTACTTGATTTGGCCTCGGAGACCCTGAAAATGAGGAAGACAGGGGATCCCACCATGCAGTCAGCCTTAGGAAGCCTCGCCTAGACATGTGGCAGAGCTAGGTCTTGCTGGCATCATACCAGAGCTTAGGCAAATACTATGATTTAATGAGGGGACAAGATCTCAACAGGGTCATTGGAAAGGACTTCAACAAGTATTTAGAGATTATCTTAATGACCAGAAAAGGAAAAATTACTTATTTCCACCACGTATAATAACTATTGCTCCATGTCCACGTGTGCCATCTTTTTGTCCTGTAAGGAAAGGCACTGTAAAAGGGAGACAATCATTTTGTACTCTTTATACTTGTGTATTTTTTCATTATTATTAACCAACATATATAGGTTTTGTAACTTTTCTTTTTTTTGAGACAAGGTCTCACTCTTTTTTGCCCGTGGAACCAACCGCAACTCACGTTGCCTGGAGTACCACAGACTTAAGCAATCCCCAGCCTCAGCTTCCCACGTATCTGGGATTACAGGTGGTGTGCCACAACACCCAGCTAGTTTTGGGGAACTAAGTCTCGCTGTGTTGCCGTGGGCGGGACTCGAACTGTGATCCCCGACCCCTGCCGCGGCTTCCTAGGCTGCCGTTTACATGCATGCGCCACCATGCCTGGCAGGTTTTGTAACTTTTTCAAAGAGAAGTTAAAAATATATATTAACTACAGATGTTGAACTCCTAAAAGCTATTACCACCTAAGTGCAAGGCCTACAGGGGTAGAATTTCAGGCATTTGGGGAGTCAAGGGCAAGGGACCAAGCAGCATTCTTCAAATGGGACTTCCAGAAGTGGCTGCCAACTCATAGGCCCTGTTCTCCTGAGTTGTAGGGTGTGAGGCAGGTGGATATAGCTTGGGACTTTTTCCTACTCATTCTATTGTGTGGTATTATGAGAAAAATACGGGTTTTGGAGTCAAACATATCTGGTCTTGGATTTAACTCCTGTACTTACTGGTTGTGTCACATTGGGCAACTGAAAGGAGTCTTTCTGAAATCAGTTTTAATATTTTCAAAATGGAGAAAATTTTACCTGTCTAATGAGTATGGTATGTCATTAAAAATTGTCATTTAAAAGTAGCACTTAGTGTATTACCTGACATAGAAGTGATTTCTTCTTTGAAAGACAAATGTCAAGGAGCATGGTCAATTCACATGGAGAAAAAATGACTAACCTGTCCAGCAACACCTCAAATGTTTATTTTAAGGCTATTCTAGATATCTATTCTAGATATACCATATCACGACATAGTGCCATCCCCATTGTCCACAGGACCTCACAATTTAGTGATGAAGATCAGCCAGATATTGTAAATCATACTACCTAGTGTTGAATAGGGGCAAACTTGCAATAAATATTTGTTGAATTAAATGTTATCAAAATGTTTTAGAAAAAGTAACTTAGCTTATAGTTCAGAATTCAAAAGTACTAAGGAATAGGCAACGAGAACTCTCTCACTCTTGGCTTTAATCCTAGTTCTTCCCCCACCAGTTCCTGTAATTGAAGTTAACACTTTGTGTCCTTCCATAGATGTTTAGTACATATACAAACAAACCTCATATCTATCCATTTTTTTCTTTTCTTTTTTAAAAGTAGATGCTAGTATACCAGAATACTGGTCTGTACTTTGTTCTTTTTGCTTAATTGGAAAACACTCCATTACCAGTACATGAAGTTTCTGTGTTATTTTTAACAACTATGTAGTATTCCATCACATGGATGTTTCCTTGTTTATATAAACTTCCAATTGGTGAGCAATCTGGTTTGCTTTTATAAAAATTGCTGCAACAAATAAATAACCTTGCATATATGAAAATATCCTGGAATTATGATAATGAAAGTATTCTGAAATATGAATTCTATAAATATACTAAAATCTACTTAGCTGTGTGCTTTACAAGGGTGACTTTTATGGCATTTGCATTATACCTCAATTATTTTTAAGTTAAAAAACCAAAAAAAGTTTTGTTCTGTTCTGAGATTAATTTTAACATTTAAGATCACTAATGAGGGGGGGGACAAAAACAAAAAAGGGACTTTGAGAACCACCAATTAAACAATTCAAAGAAGTTATAAAATTGTATTTAATCAGCAACTGTGTGTACCTCTGTAGGAGGGGACAGAGTTCTTTGGGTTCATGATAAATCCAACAGAACTAGCTCTGTGCCCGACCTCCAACCTCTCCTTCCCATGCCTAAATTGACAATGAAAGCTTTCTTTCCATCTATAACTACTCAGCTATTTTGTATCAAGCTTCTATACTGTCCAGAATCCTAGGGTGTCCCCAGTTTGGTCACACCCCAATGACAATAATCTAAAGAATTCTGAGATTTTGAAAGTAAAGTTTTAGTCATGTCTCCAGTATTATCCACCAGCATTACTATGTGTGGGCTGCAGATGAGCAAAATCCTCATCACCTGGGAATTTGTTACAGATGCAAGTTTAATGGCATTCTCCCTGTTTTCCCCAACTGAAACCTTCATGTTAACAAGATGCCAGTGATTTGTACACCCATTAAAGTATGAGAAACTCTGGTCGAGGCTGATGGTCTTCAACCACATTAGAAGTACCTGAAGGCTGCAGCTGCTGCCACCTGATCTGGGAACCAGTCAGAAAGCCATTGCTCTAGCTTCTAGAGCTGGACAATTACAGAGACTAAGAGATTCTGTCCCATTTATTGAGTATAAAAGAGAATTCCCATACCTTCAACACAGCCTGAGACAAGAATACAGGAAAGCTAACACTCCTTGGGGATTAGGACCATGTCCTTCCCTTGGGTTGTTTTAATATTGCCTCCTTTTCAAACAGAGCTGTGGACAAGAGGTTCTAGGGCCTCTGTACCAAAGCCAGAGTAAATTTATGATGGGGCTCCATCCGGGAATGTGTTTTCCCCACCTTTAATACAAACAGAGTTTGAGGTGTGCCAGCAGAGAGCTGTGCTATTGGGAGGTCCCTGCCTGAGGACAGGAGAAGACAGGTTGGCAACCCTGCACTGGCACTGTCCCTATTTTTTTTTTTTTTTTTTGAGACTAGGTCTCGCCATTTTTGCCCGTGGAACCACAGGCTCACTTTGCCACAGGCTCACGTTGCCCAGAGTACCATGGACTCAAGCAATCCCCAGCCTCAGCTTCCCAGGTAGCTAGGATTACAGACCTGCGCCACCACACCCAGCTATTTTTTAGGTCTTGCTGTGTTGCCCCGAGCGGGACTTGAACCACGATCCCTGGCCCCAGCTGCTTCATAGGCTGAAGCGTTTACAGGCACAAGCCACTGTGCCCAGCTCCTGCACTGCCCCTATTATTGGGTTCTATAGAAAGGCCCTTGGAGTTGGAGGCTTTTATCTTTGTGTCCTTCCAATGAATGCTCAGAATTCCTACATCCACTTTGCCCTACAGCTCACAATAGCCATATACCCTAGTAAAGACTCAGATTTCAGAACACTCCAAGAACAAACAGATCCAGGCCTGCTAACTTAAAATCCAAACAGTTGGATCCCTCTATCTTTGTGTCATGAAGATAACTCAACACACAAAAGAGGGTTTACTGAGTCCAATTACCTTTAAGTAGCAACACTGATACAAAGGACACAAAAGCCATGCTGAATAGTAGAGATGAACGCTGACTGGTAAGAGGCTGGTCATCTCTACCCCAAGTGCCCAATGAATGGAAGGCAAACTCCATTTTCACCAAGATTGCACTCAACAAGTTATAAATTTACATTGATAAATGACAAATAGAAATAATAATTATCATTGAAATAATAATTATCATTGTCAAATGCTTCTTATATGCTATGGTCTGTGCTTTAGCAGTGATTGCTTCAATTCTAGCTACAAGGGTAATATCACTGTTACCATCATATGGATATGGAAACTGTAACACAGAAATATTGCATATTTTTCCCAAACTTACAAAGACAACCTGATGTCCAAACTGTATTAACCATAAACCACATGTGACAGGTTACCAAGTAATAGCTTGGGTGAGATGGGGCAAGTGTCAAGTATTTTTGTGAAAACAGAGATTAAACAAACACAAAAAGCAAAAACACTTTTTGTGTTTGTTTACAGGTATAAGAATGGGAGACAGATATCTCATCAGAACCTTATTTCACAAAATAGATCAGAATAGAGCTCTTCTAGTTGAAATCAGGCAGACATTCAGAATCCCTGCTCACACTTCAGCCCCTTCGCATCACACCTCACTCTCAACCTGTGTTCACATAAGTAAGTGGATCTTCTTCTGTAGTCTGTCTTCAAAATCCCTAAATCCACTCCCTATCCTCTTCTCAGCTAGCCTTCTCCCAGTTCTAGAGAATAGGAGCAAAACATAGTCTTGGAGGGGCAAACTCTGGGACTGGAAGTCCTTTGAGAGACAAGTAGACTACTTTAAATATGAGGAACTTTATTGAACATGTAAATATAGTAGTTGAAGGAAACTGGGGGGGAGGGAGAAGGAGGGTTAGAAAGTATTGTAATACAGAATGCAAGAAGAATGTAGAATCTGAAAATCCAGTGTCACCCGTGTAAAGAGTAATCCAACCTGGAACCATATGTAGGTATGATCATGTGCACTGAGCATTAATGGGTAGACACTAGTCTACTAGGTCATTCATGGATTGGGTATGTTTGGGGGGGAATGAGCAAGGTGCTAACCCAAAAACTAGTTGATGGAGTTCCCACACCACTTACTTCCATGTTATGCCTGAAGACTTTAGTGTTAAAGTGTCGGGCGCTATCACAGACCAGACTGGGCTCATGCTGTGAAATGAGAAACACCTCATTTTACTACCTTATCTGTCCCTGAAAAACTGAGACAGGATGGGCATAAATAGCATCGCCATCCCTCCAATGTTTACCTAAAAAAAAATTCCTTAAAGAGATAGCAACTTATTTGTGAGTGATTCCCCTGCCCCCAATTACCTCACAAAAACCGATAAGTTAACCTGTTAACCCTTACCAGTTACCATTTACCTTCCTTTAAAATTCATTGTAAATTGTGCTCTGTTCTTTATAAATACCCCTTTTCTTAATAAATTGTCTTCTGTCCATTACTTTCAGTTGATCCTTAACTGCCATAGCTAAGCCTTCTCTCTCATCGTCCTTTCTTGTATCCTGCGCTCAGCTCTCAACATTAAAGGCTTGGGTAGTTCCATGAAAATCACAGGTCATAGCATTCTTACTATGGTCTTCTAGTTGATCTGTCCAGGGGGAAAGTGACAAGTGACTTGCTTCTCTCTCCTTACCATCCAAAAGACCTAAGGCTCTTAGTTACTGAGCTGGTTAAGGGGTTCAGGTTCAGCATCAAGAGAGATCACAGTCAGACTCTCCCATGACTTTTCATGGCAGGAATTCAAAAAGTCATGTTAGATTTTTATTTATGATCTTTTCAATTAATAACTGGTTTGACCCTTGGACGGGCACGGTGACTCGTACCTGTAAGCTTCAGCCTATGAAGCAGCCAGGGCTAGGGATCATGGTTCGAGTCCTGCCTGGGGCCCATAGCGAGACCTAGTTCCAAAAAAATAGCTGGGCGTGGTGGCGCGCACCTGTAATCCCAGCTACCTGGGAAGCTGAGACTGGGAATTGCTTGAGTCTGTGGTGCCCCTGGCAACGTGAGCCTGCAGTTCCACGGGCAAAAATAGCGAGACCTAGTCTCAAAAAATATATAATAATAATAATAACTGGTTTGACCCATTCAGTGATGGTGGAAGGGTCGGTTCTCACCTTAATAAAGGAAAACACTTCTTTAAAACTTTAAACTTTAAATCACTTTCAGCATTCTGGCAGATTTTCTTCTAGTCATTTTCCTTTGTATTTTTTTAATAGCTAAATTCACAATATATACTTGATTTTGAGTTTTGTTTTTCTTTTTCCTGCCTATATCTTAAGACTTGCCTTGCATGTTAGTAACTTTTCATACACAGTGAATATCTTGGGTAAGGCACAGAAATTTACTTGTCCCCTGGGTCTTCATGTATAAAATAGGTAATGGGTCTCTAATGTTAGTGTGTAACAGTCACCTTGAAAGCTTTTGCAAACATACTGCTGGGCCTCACCTCCAGAATTTCTGATTCAGTGGGTCTGGAGGCAAGCCTGGGAATTTGCATTCCCAACAAGTTCCCAGGAGAAGCTGGTCAGGAGACCACACTTGAAAAATGAGTGAAACAAGGAGATTGAGTTGTGGGATTTCCAAGGTCACTGCTGGTTTCAAAACTCTAGGTTTTTGCATGTTTTTCAAATTCTTAAAAAAACAACTCAAGACACAAGAGTTTTCTGAACTTTAACAAAACCCTACAAAAGAACCTCATCTACCACTTAGAAGTAATTGTTTCCACTTGTGACTTATTTGTGTTCATACTTCTTCCTGAAGTTACCTGGATATTCTAAAAGACTATCTTTAATGGACAGTTATATTAATACTCTATTTTTTCTTTTCCTTTACCCAGTTCCATATGTATTAAAAAGCTGTGCAGAATTTATAGAGACTCACGGCATTGTAGATGGAATTTATCGGCTTTCAGGAGTCAACTCAAACATACAACGGCTAAGGTAAGCGAAATGAATGACCCCAAAAAGATTTCTCCCATCATCTTTCCTCTGGCCAGCTCTGTCCACAGGTGTTAGGAGTATTAAAAGCCTAAAGGGAGTGGGGGAAGGCTGGCAGGACCTAAAATCAAGTGCCGATGTTTTCAGATGCCTAACTGTCCTTAATCTAATCAGGAAATTCTCTAGTTTGATGTAATTCTTTCCAACAAAAGCTCCTGAGGGCTTTTAATTTGTTTCTTAGTCTTGCACCAGATTTCTCCTTCTTAGGTGGATCTGATTTAACTCAAATGATTTAAATTACAAGTTAAGAAAACAAGATTTATTATCATTTACTCACCTACCCAGAGCTCAGTGCAATCCCTGTTACTTGTATTTGGATATGAGGTTTTCTGTTGGCTTACATTCAATATTTGCTATTTCATCTGGGTGGGAAATCAGACGTCTACATGACCATGCATTTCCCTAACATGTCCTGGTATTCTAAAAATTGATACATGAACCTATTTCCAATCCTGTGGATTTACCCTAAACATTTGGAGGAAATTTCTATCACATTCAATTAAGAGGACAGTAACAGAAAACATAGATGTGTTTGTTGAATTTTTATATGTTATATATAAAATAATAAAACAACTATGCATACACATATATATGGAGTATAGATTATAGATATACATACACACAGGATATATATATGTATAGTGTATATACAAAGCATATAAAAAGCATATATAAAAGTGTATTTCATGCATTGGAATATTTCAGAGCTAAGCATTAGTAATATATATAATTCTTTATGACTAAAACAATAGGCTTATCTATTTTGCATCTTGTTCTTTCACAGCAAAAAGAAATTTTGTGTTATTTTAATATATTGACTGTGTATTCTTTATGTACAATGTAAAATTTTAAAACAATAAAAACATTCTTACAATTAATGTATAGCCAGGCATGGTGGCTCATGCCTGTAAGCTTCAGCCTATTAAGCGGCTAGGGCTAGGGATCACGGTTCAAGTCCCGCTTGGGAAAATATAGCGAGACCTAGTCCCAAAAAATAGCTGGGTGTGGTGGCACACACCTGTAATCCTAGCTACCTGGGAAGCTGAGGCTGGGATTGCTTGAGTCTGTGGTGCCACGGGCAACGGGAGCCTGCAGGCCTGCAGTTCCACAGGCAAAAATAGCAAGACCTAGTCTCAAAAAAAAAAAAAAGGGGGGATTAATGTATATAATTTAATAAGTAATGTAGGTAATAGATTTTTTAATCTTTATCCTCTTATTTGGTTTTCTGCCCCTCTCCTTCAAATCTCAACTAACTTACCAACGTAATAAAACACACTTTTTACTCCTGGAGAAGTGATGCCTGTTAAAAATAATTGGGTTTTTTGCAGTCATAGACTTTAATGGATTTATGTGTTAACATAATTTCACTAATTTACTAGCACGTCATTTTTTAGAGTTTCCCAACAAATGCTTTTTAATGCTTAGCACTTAGCTCTGAAATATACCACACAATAGTAGTTAGTACAGTGGAAGAACACTTGGCTAATTCTCTTTCATTTCAGGATTACCTTATCCTTGACAAGAAAACTTTTCAGTTAATAAATGAGTAAGCTCTAGATTATTTTGCCCTCTTGAAAAAACACAAATTTGGGGTGTGGGAGAAACAAACAAACACAAACTTATGAATTTATGTCATCACTGCCTGGTTTACTCTCAAGGCCCCACTCGGTTCCTTTCAGGTTCTGAAAGCATAAGGGGTTTCCCTCTCCAATAATTAAAGGGGCAGAACCAGACTCTAGGAGAGGGGGCAGCTAGCTGTTTTAAAATACTACTTCCAAAGGTCCTGTGGACTTAGTCACTGCTTGGTTGTCCAAGTTAATATTCTAGAGGAGTCTCCCTAGCTTATGTACTCAAACACAAATACATCACTTTTAAACACATTTAAAACTTATTTGTACCTATTATTTGAGGTAATATATTCATGTCACCTTGTTAGAAAATTTTTTTCTAGTTGGAAACAAGACTTGAAATCAGATGGTGTTGCCAGACAACCCTCAGTAAATTATTCAAGAAAATATTTATAACTCATCTCTCCTGTGGGAATCACTATCAGGCAATCTAAAAGGTTCCCTTCAGCATCAAAAAGATAAGTGGTTAAAGTTCTGAAACCTTGAATTTGGTTCTCCAGATAAAACAAGTTTGTTGACAAGAATATATGGAGATGAATGATAACAATCTAACTCACCCTGGTTTTGGTCTTTCCTCCAAGAAAGAGAAACTCATTTAGAACAATATTTTGGAAAAACTGAAATCTCAACAGGCTGTGTTTGTAAATTGTTTTCCTATTTCCCCACTGTTCAAAATTGAGACTGTGGACATAATGCCGTGAGAAATCCATTTGTAAATGGGCATTATGTCTTCCTAACCCCAACGGCTTTTGTAGGGAAGATTGAGATCTGAAGTGGACGTTTTCTCATAGTTTTCTTGGGCCCAGAGTAGGTCTTTTCAAATAAAGGTCAAAAATACAGTAAGATCAGCAGTTTAGGGTCTTTTTACCCCTAAGCAGCCAAGCAGCTGCTGACATGGAACACATGTTCCCTGGGATTGTTATGTCTCTGTCTGTGTTGTTTCAGGCAAGAGTTTGGCTCAGATCAATGTCCAGATCTGACAAGAGAAGTGTACCTCCAGGACATCCACTGTGTGGGCTCACTCTGCAAGCTATACTTTAGGGAGCTGCCCAACCCCCTCCTGACTTATGAGCTCTATGAGAAATTCACGGTGAGTGTTTGGGTTTCCATTTTGGCTACACAGTGGGACTCATGGATGGGCCAAGGACAGTTTCAGCACTGAAGCAACAATATTCTCCAGATGGTTGACATTATCTTAGCTTGGTGATGGAAGTAGGATGGCATGGTGAGGAAAGTAGGGTAGTGGGGCTGTTAAATTTTTCCTTTCTTAAGTTTTCAGAACCATGTTTGTGTTAAGAGCTGGGTTAAATTATCCCAGTGTTTGTTTAACCAAATGTTTAATAGAGAGGAAACTAAGAACCAGAGAAGTGAAGCAACTGACCCAAGGTCACACAGCAGGATGGGAATCTGAGACTCTAGATGTTATACCCACTGCTAGTTCATTTTCATCAGACTATTCCTTCTGTTTCTTTGGGGAGGGGGGTTGGGGAAAGTTGGGTGGGTGGAAAGGGGAAAGAGAACAAAAAGAAATCAAAAGAGGGGTCACAAAGTTGAGGAAAGAATTTAGGAAAAGTTGTCACAAGGGAGCACAGGATAGGCCATTGAGTTGGGCTAGTAAAGGATGAATGGGCTAGCACAGAATAGCAGCTACAAAGTCACCTCAATAGCAGCTACAAAGTCACCTAATAGGGAGATCAGAGGAAAGATAGAAAGGGGACTAAAGGCATAAAGGATGTCTGTAGAAACAACATTAAAAAATAGGATTTAAAGGTTTGACTGCAGGTAGAGGTGTAGAGATGGCAGAGTTGGCTTTAACCAAAGTTGAGGTTCAGCTAGCACAAGTGTATTGAGGAAGGTTATTGGCTGAAATTATTGACCACAGAATCTTGTCTGGATAAGGAAGAAAATGAGGATATATGGCAGATGATTAAGAGCAAAACTGTTAGTCAGTGAATTTTTTCATCCTTGGATGGGGAGAGTGTTGGAGTAGGGTAGCCAGAAGGGATGCATGAATGAAAATCACGGAAAAGTTGCAATTTTTTTTTTTTTGAGACTAGGTCTCACTGTTTTTGCCCGTGGAAACGCATGCTCACGTTGCCCGGGGTTCCACAGACTCAGGTAATCCCCAACCTCAGCATCCCAGATAGCTGGGATTACAGGCGTGCACCACCACACCCAGCTGTTTTTTTTGGGACTAGGTCTGGCTATGGGCCCCTGGCCCTGGCTGTGGCTTCCTAGACTGCCACCTACAGGCATGCGCCACCATGCAATTATTGATCAGGACTAGATCTAACCTCTGACGATGGGGAGGAATCTTTCTCATGACTCCTGTAACAAACTTACTTTTATCTTCTAAAATAGTTTTTCAATTTCAAATCATATAGAAATAAATAAATGAAACATCTAAGAAACTAAACTTTGGGGCCAGGCCTGGTGGTGCACACTTATCCTCCAAGTGCTGGGAGGCAAGCTGCCTGGTATCACTTGAGTTCACAGGTTCGAAACTACCCTGGGGGCAACATAGTGAGAGCTGGTCTCAAAAAAGCAGTGGACGCAGTGATGGGTGCCTATAATCCCAGCTACCCGGAAGGCTGAGACTGGGGATTGCTTGAATCCGTGGGATCGGGACTACCCCAGGCAAACAAATTGGACTTGGGCCATTAAAACATATATTTAAGAGTTTTCAGTGATACAGAGAAACATTAGTAATGATAATCTGAAAAAAATGCATATACGTAAAGGTATATTAAGAAATTTAATATTGTATATTAAGGAATTAGGAAATGTACATTAAGGAATTTAGATTGACCAATAACTGGCAGTGAAAGAAGAGATGGAGTGAGGGGAACAAAGGGAAGGGGAGGGGAGAGGAACACCCAAAAGGCAAGAAAAAAAAGAAATGTAAACAATAAAAAAAAGAAATTAAGATTAAACAGATGTCAAAAGACTAACATTTATTTCAATGATGGAATTATAGTTTTTCCTGCTTTTTTATACTTTAGCTTTCAAAACTTAGCCACTAAAAGATACATTAATTTTAATTAAAAATAGACTGAAAACACAACCCAGGCATAAATGTTGAAACTAGAGAAGGCACCACATACCAATTGTTGAAGAATTTATCATTGAATCAACTTCTTGATCACAATAGTAAATTGTGATACTGTAAGTAAACCTTTGAGCTGGTGGGAAATAGCACTGCTACATTGTTACACCTTCCAATCTTTAAGCCCACCTGCATAACTAAAATAGAAGACTGTCTCAATGAGTAATAACAGAATTAGAAAAAATGATGAAATAATATTAATAATGGAAATAGCTTCTGTTTATTGAGTACTTAATGTCTGTTTTATTACAAATACCATTTAATCTGATTCTCAAAATCAGTTTGTAAAATAGACTGTCTTTCTTAGAGATGAGAAAATTGAGATATAAAGAGACTCTTGCCTGGGATTGTACAAGTAATAAATGGAAGAACTACTATATTGAAAATACTATATTGAAAATAGATTTAATAGTTCTGAATTGGGTTCAGGTATTAAATAACTGAGAATGCAATGAAAGCACCCCAAACAAATGAAGAAACTATTCAATAAAAAACAAATTAGAACAGGAAGAAATTTAAAATATATCATCATTTATCAGATTTGGGGTGGAGAGGACATTTTAAGAATAAAAGCAAAGGGGAAAAAAAATCACCAAACACAAATTGAACCAAAGAACAACATATAAATTATTTTTCCATAAAAAATACAGCCAAAATTAAAAGGTAAATAAATAACTGTATAAAAACAAATGAGCAAAGAACCTCAAAAGACAATTCATTGAAGAAATATATTATTTTAAAATTATAAATGCATAAGAAAACATTTGACTATAAAAAAAGGCATTTTTTAATATTACTATTTCGTACTGGCAAGCCTGTGATAAGACTGGTGCTTAGTTTTCTACTGAAAGTGTAAGTTGGCAGTATACTCTGGAAAGTCCTTTGAAATTGCTATCAACAGCCCTAAAGTGCTGGTATTTTTTTAGCATGTGACTATTTTAAAGACTCCTTGCTAAGATAATAATCATATATACATACCAATAATTGTTTTTGCAGACATTCATTTCAGTGTTATTTATAACTTCAAAACTTGGGCAGTAACTGCATATTTAACATGAAGGGGTGGGTTAAATAAATGATAATAAATTTATTATTTTCAGTCCTGTATAACTGATGAAAACTTGCATTTTTGAAAACTTTACTGGCCATAATATAAAGTTACAAGGAAAAAAACAGTTCATGCAACCACATAAGAAATGACACCATTGCTCATAATTGCTGCTGCAAAGTTTAAGCAGTTGCTTCTCTCAAGCTTCCCTGTGAGAGAGTCATGAGCAGTTGTGTCTGCAGGCTGGGAGTGTAAGTTTTATTTCCCCCAGATTGCATATTTTATTTTTGAGTCCATGCACTAGCTTCCTGTGTCTACTATGGTATGGATACTGTATATACCTGGAAGACACAATTCTAGGTGCTGGAGATTTAAAGGTGTTACAAGACAGAAATAAATTCTTCTTCTTATAGAACATATTTTTGTGAAGGAGATAGGTGACAAATTTAAAGTACAGCTCTCTAATGAGAATAGGTTATAAACACTATGAGAAAAGTTCGTGCAGAATATGAGGAAGAGTGATGGGGACTGCTATTTTTGGTAGAATAAATCAAAGTTCTCTCTATGAGATGATATTTGAACAGATGAGTATGAAGCAAGGGAACAAAGTGCAAATATCTGGGAGAAGAATATGCCCTGAAGCAGCAGCAGATGCACAGGCTCGAGTGGAGGACATGGCAAGTTTGCTTGAGGTGGACAGCATGGCTGGTGTGGAGCTAGATTGGAGGAACATGAGGGATGCCAGGGAATGTGCAGTTGGGTCAGGCCACACAGAAGCTCTTGCTTTCACAGGTCTGTTGAAGAGAGAGATGTGGTGACTGTTGCGTCTAAACACTGGGGGTCTGCAGTTGGAAGGAAAACTGACTTCCTTATATATACACTTGGGTGCTTTGCTTTTTTTTTTTTTTTTTTTAATGGAAGATGTTCTCTTTACTGAGGTTTGCAGCTCAATAAAAATAAACCTGATAGTTTGTTAACAGTAAAAGCTATCTCAGGAAAGATGCAAAAGAAAATTCTTTGAATGGACTAGAAAGAACATGACTTTGCATCTGGCATAACCATGGTCTGTCAGTAACCTCCAGTTTTGCTGTAAGGATAGAAAACATGGTTGTTGGTTGATGAGCATCAGGAGATAGCAATGAAATCAGTGGGAATGGTGATGTTGAACATGTTAACCTAAAAGTTCAATGGTTTTTTTTTTTTTTTAATCACAGGCAAGATTGTCTCTTTTTTAAATAATTTTTAAAAATTTTAAAATTTGTTTTATCTTTACATCAGTTAACGGTTTTTGGGATACCTCCCTCTTCCTCTAATGCCCCCTCCATTGTGCTCTTCCTTCTCTCCAGACCCCTCTCTCTTGTTGTTTATTAAATCTGTGTTAAGTCCATTAGTCTCTTTCCTGTGGCAGCGTCCTTGCACTGGGTGAGGGACTGTGTTTTTGGGACACAATATATTGTGCTGGTAGGTTTTCAGTCATATCCTTGAGTTGGCCAGCCAGTGTGTGCTCATTTGTAGGATGTCAGTGTTTTCTCGTTGGTTGTCTCTCCATTCCATTTTCGGTGTTGTTTTCCAGTTTCTTGGCCTTCTAGTTATGGTGTCTATTTTAGGGGGCCTTGATGCCAGTCTATGTTGGTGAAGTTTCTCCGTTGGTACAGTCATCTGTGAATGACCATTGCAGATCATGTCTTCGCCCTCAGTTTGCTGCTTTGCTGTGAGGCCGATGCCCTGACTCTGTGGCCTTCCTCTCCCGTGAAATGATGAGGGGTACCTTGCTCTCTTAGATGGTATCTTGGAAATAGGATTTTGTCTCATCCAGTCCCGGTGAGCACATAGGTGTGAATTAGTGACATCTTTTCTCCATAGTTGTTTTTCCAGACCCTCGTGCACCAGTTCTCAGTATTTTATCTCTTGTGTCCTGCTCAAATGTGTGGGTTGGACAATTGCCTAGTCCCTCACTCATTCTATGATGGTATTTGTATTATTTGTGCTCTTCCTTTCTCTCCTGAGGACTGACTGGAGTGAAAGTGAAGTGGAAGGGGCATCCTAAACCCTTCCCACCCCACCCCCACCTCTCACCCCTCACTATGACCCATGTACTGGCATGTCCTTGCATGGTGGTGGGGCCTCAATGGCCGCACAGGTGGCACAACTTCAACCCTGCTAGCATAAGGGCTTGACTGCATGGGGCAGACAGCTGGCAATGCTTTTGTCCCCCTCTGGGGAGGGGATTCCAACAGCCGAATTCCTTGGGTCTGTGGGCAGCCATGCAGTCACCTGCTGGTGGCAGACAAGATTACTTTTTAATTGAATTAGTTTAAAATTATGTAAAATAATAAAAGTGATATAATACTTTTTAAATAATTAATGAAAAATAAAAGCAAAGACTTAGTTGCAGCTGGGAAGCAACAGAAGGGAGAGCCCTAGGGTGTTCACTCTTGTGAGGGCTGCCCTAAGCAAGACTTGGACGACGAAGAGTCAGATTAAGCAGGGGGCAAGGCATGTTTGAGTGGTTGAGAAATGAGCCCTCACTAGATTCTTTAAAGGGCAGGAAACCAAACCAACCTTTTTGATATTCATTAGAAGAGAACAGATAATCAGAGATTCACCTTGATTTTTTTAGACTTAACCATTAGCCATGGCTTGGCTGATGTTGAATAAAACTCTCTTTCAGGTAAGTTATAACTACCTTCTCTGATTTCCCAATGTTGGGTTCTGCCATCCTAGTAGGGGAATAGAAAAAAACTTGAAAATACATTTACATGACAGGAAAGGCAAAGGAGAATCTGGAGAGCTTCTGAATAGGATTGGGTGTGATGGGGAGAGGCTGTGAATAATGAAATAAACACCAATCCCAAATGGGCTATCGGGGTGAGCCTGCCTGGCTTCTCATAGAACAAAGATGACTAAGAGTTTCCCAAAATATTAAAGTAACTTTCCATGAAGGATGTTAAATTGACCTACACCTTTACTCCCCAGACACATTTTTAAAAACAGTGGGAGGAGGAGGTACGGTGTGTGTGTGTGTGTGTGCGCGCGCGTGCGTGTGTGCGTGTGTGCATGTGTGCGCGTGTGTGCGTGCGGTGTGCAAAGCTTCGCAAAGTTCATTGCAGCTTTGCAGAGTGAGGACAAGAACCACCCCTCCATCAAATCACCACCTTTGCAAAATAGATTGTGGAAGGGTCCACACAGCATTCCTAGGCCCCTCCTTCCCCTGCAGCCTCTCTCCCTTGCTCCCTTTATGAGATTCTCCCTGTCTTGGAGGCCAGAGACCTTTCCACAGATCTGTGTCTCAATGATTACTCCTGGAAGACAGCAGAGATGCCCCTCTGTCTTGTACTCCCCATTTTTCCCTCTGCACCCTGCATGTCAAAATTGCTGCAGAACTTGCTTATGCTGTTTCCAGTGTAAACCTGCCAGAATGTGACTGTGACCTCCCTAATCCCAAATTTCACCCCACTTCTACTTACAAAATGAAACCTCAAGTTTTCACATGCAGAGAAATTTGACTGCCTTTAAAAATAGTGGTCTTCTGTCTAAATGTTTTGTTTCCATTAAATAAACAAAGAAGCAGTGGGCAAAGTCCTTGCATGATGTGCCATGTAAGAAAATAAACTATTACCATTCAATAAATAGAGGGGTTTTCTGCTTTGTGCCAGACAACATTCTAGGCTCCAATACTCATCACACCCAGACCTCTACATCTTCTTTACCAGATACTTAACCACCTGTGGATTTTCAGAGTCCCAGTCAGTCTGTTACCCTTGTGTGCAAGTATTTTTAGACATTTCATATCATGATCCTCAGAAATACTAGTAGTAGTTTGTTTGTTTGTTTGCTTGTTTTTACTAGACAAGCCTTCCTCTTGGAATGGTGATCTCTAGGCATGGTTGGGGGGCTGGAATACCAGACACGTGAATGAAACTAGGAGATGCAGCTGGGTGTCCAGCCTCCCAGACACTCACTGGACTTCTTGTTCTTCACAGAAAGCAGTGTCACCCTGTCCGGAAGAAGGCCAACTGGCCAGAATCCGAAGTGTTATCAAGGAGCTTCCCAAACCCCATTACAGGTATGAATCCTTGATAAAAGAAATCTGCAGACTTTCAATATGGTATCATATCCAATAGGCAGACTGGTTTCATAAAAGGGAATAAATTCCATGGACAGTGGCTTTCATGGACTGGCACATTTTGAGGTGGGTGAACTGGCTACTTATATCAGAGTGAGTTGTGTCTGCTCAGAAACACATCGATGGGAAGGGGTGGCCTGTATCCAAGTCACTTGTAGGGTCCCCTCAGTATTCCATAGAAGCCATTCCAGTCACAGATACCAGCCTTGAGGTGACACGCTTGCTTCCAAGCCAGGTCATGGCATAACCAAATCTATATAACGCAAGATGATTTTGAAACCATCAATAATATGGTAACTCTTGAACATGTGGCTGACTAATATTTACTTATTAGCACCAACCCTTACATATTCCATCCTTTCACATTATTCTCAGTTTAGCTCCAATTTTGCCACCTTTCCTAGTATTCCCTAAATCTGCCCATCTTTAGAAGGGGGCAGATTTTGATGTGCTATAAAAAAGAACTTTCTAGCAGCAGTAGTGGTTACTCATGAAATGAGCTACCCAACAAGTACTAAGTTATCCATGTATCCAAGTACAAAATTACCCAAAAGGCCAAAGTAAGAGCTAGTTTTAAAACTCTATTGAGATAATTCTGCTCTCAGTGAAAGGACTGGGTGGCCACTAAGAACCTAGGCTTTGGCCTGAGGAGGCTGTGCCTCCCTGGTTCTGTCCAAGGGCCTCAGGTGATTCTGATGAGATCGTCCCCATTCCCTGCCCTGAGCCAGCATGTCTACGGCCAAGAAAATAACTACTATCAATCTGCTATCTCCCTGATATTCCTCCAAAATTCATAAGATAGAAATATTTAGTCTCTTGAATCCAAACTTAGAAATTATCTCCAGATGTCAGGTTTCACAGAGGCACTGAAGTTTTTTACTTGGTCCAAAATATTTATCTATATGAACTATTACAGGACCTTGAAATACCTGATTCAGCACCTGGCTCATATTGCCTCCTTCAGCAGCAAGACCAACATGCATGCCAGGAACCTGGCGCTGGTGTGGGCACCAAATCTCCTCAGGTAACTGCCCCAGTGGGCTGCTTTTAGCAAACACAGGAGTCTTCAAAATTGGAACCACTTCACAACCAACCTGTAGTGAAGTGGTTATTTATAGCAGGTATGACTCAATGGTGATTTTAATAACCTAAGCTCTCTGCCTGCTAACCTGGAACTCTGATTTCCAAAAGTGTTTCATCGCTCCCACTGAGATATGGCTAATGTCATGGTCTTTATATTATCATCTCTTGAAAAAGCTTTTTTTGCCATTTGGAACTCTGGCTTTTGTTAGTTTTGTTGGGATCACAAATGTTTACAACCTGGATAACTTAAATGATTATCTGTCCCATAGAACACTTGAATGGGAGTGGAAGGAGGACATTCTTTGTAGAAAAAAATCAATTCCTATATATTTACTAAAATAGTATTTATGGTCTTGCAATGTACAACGCCTGGTAATTTTTAAATTGGCCCAATATGTTGGACTTCACAACTTTTGGAAAGTTCTTGTAATTGATCTTAATAGTTAAAATGTCTACTAATTAACAAATTTGGACAAGAATCCCACTGACTCCCCCTTCTGCTTTAGGTTGCAGGGCTGACTTGCTCACTGAATGTGTTTCTTCCACAATTTAGGTCTAAAGAAATTGAAGCCTCCAGTTGCAATGGAGATGCAGCCTTCCTTGCAGTCCAGGTCCAGCAGGTGGTGATTGAGTTCATATTGAATCATGTGGATCAACTCTTTAACATCGATGAGCCTGGGTCGCTGGAGAATGATGGTAACAGCTCTTTCTGGCATACACTCCTCCAGTCTACTTTTCTTTCTTGCCCTAATCATAAAACCCAGAATAAGTTAGGGTGATCTTGGTTCTTGCTCTCTGTGTCTGTGTACAGACTACTCTGTGCCCATATCTGGAAATTGTGCATATATACATCTGTATATATGCCATAAAGGTGTGTTTGTGTGTCACTTTAGTGCATTACTGATCACTTGCATACTGTAGCCTATGCCCATGAATATGGTGAGATCTATTAACTATTAGATACAATCTAAGTTAAAGAAAGGAAGTTTACCACTCCCTTTAGAGTTCAAATACTATAAACCAATAAACCAATATACCAATAAATAAATAAACCAATATAATATTATCATAATTCAGAATGATATTTCAGAAGACCATTATGCTTTCAACTTGAAGTTTTTTTGTTTTTTTGCTTTTGAGACTAAGTCTCGCTATTTTGGCCTGTGGAACCACAGGCTCACATTGCCCGGGGTACCATGGACTCAAGCAATCCCCAGCCTCAGCTACCCAGGTAGCTAGGATTACAGGCACACGCCACCACGCCCAGCTATTTTTTTGGGACTAGGTCTCGCTGTGTTGTCCCAGCGGAACTCGAACCGCGATTCCCAGACCCCACCACAACTCCATAAGCTGTCGCTTACAAGCACACACCACCATGCCCAGCTCAATTTGAAGTTTTAAGTGGATTAAGACACAGCATTTTCAGACGAGATTGGGCGCGTTCAGGGTGGTATGGCCGTAGACAGACACAGCATTTTCATACACATGTAATATTCACAATGCATTCTCCTTGCAATCATTCTTTCCTTTTTTTTTTTTTTTTTTGCCTTTCACCTTACTAGTTTTATGTTAACAAACTCAATAA
This sequence comes from Uropsilus gracilis, assembly GCA_004024945.1. Lineage (NCBI taxonomy): Eukaryota > Metazoa > Chordata > Mammalia > Eulipotyphla > Talpidae > Uropsilus > Uropsilus gracilis. The sequence goes on from PVHY01002757.1 coordinate 117,153, forward strand.
GCATCTGTTGAAGAAATTCAGTATACCAGACACTGTTTTAACTGTTGCAAGTAATAAAAAAAGTCAAGTTGTCGAGTATGAAAAGACATGGAGGTAATCTAAGTGTTGGTTACTCAGTGAAAGAAAGCAATCTGAAAAAGCAACATTCATATAATTCCAACTATAGGACATTCTCAAAAGCATTTCTTGAACTCAATAGGCACTAGGTACACAAAAATGAGTGTGTTTGTGTGTCTGTGGGCTTGCTGATGCAGAGACTACTTAACGCTGCAACTCATAATTGTCATAGTGGTGAGAAAGATCTAGCTTTTCTGGTTGGATATTATGAGAGGTAAGATCTGCTATTTCAGTCTTGTGGTGCTCATACTGACAATTATTTTTATGCTGCTTGAACTCACGTGCACCCAATTTGTAAAAATCAGAAATCCAGTTGATCAAGAAATCTGGTAACTACCATTTGTTCAAGAATATTTTTTCAACATTGCTTATCTACCAGGATCTTCCAGAGAGCTTGTTAAAACTTAGATGATAGAATCTCCTCATCAGCAAGTTCAGTGAGCTATCTGAAGTGCTGCTGAGAATGTTCATTTATAACAGGTTTCCAAGAGATTCTGCTACTGCTGGGGAAGTGGTGGTCTATAAAAAGCATGTCCATAAAATACTTATGTTAGCTGATCAAAACATATTCTAGTTTGGCAATATATATGCAAAAATAATCAGAATGTATGCGAAACATATATATGCAAAATATATACAGAATATATGCAAAAATAATCAGAATAGTCAATTGCAGTTAACCTCAAATTTTGATTTTGTCTGTAATTGTTCCCATTCTTGTTCTTTGTGGTCTTTTTTAAAAAAATGTTTTTTTGAGATAAAGCTCACAGAACATTTTAATCATATTGAGTGCACAATTCAGTGTTTTTTAGTGTATTTACACAATTATGTAACCACACACTAGATCATTTTCATCATTCTAAAAAGAAATACCATATCTATTAAACAGCCACTCCATATTTTCCCCTGCTCCCCAGACGCTGATGACCATCAGTTGTCTATTGGTTTCTATAAATCTGGTTCTTCTGAATATTTAATATAAATGGAATCATAGAATATGTGGTCTTTTGTGTCTGATTTCTTCCACTTATCATTACGTTCTCAGGATTTAGCCATATCATCATGTGTACCAAGACTTCATTTCTTTGCATTGTTGAGCAAGGTTCTATTAAGTGGATATACCACATTTTGTTTATTCATTATCAGTTGAAGGACAAATATTTTTTTCTAATTTCTCATTATTAAGAATAATATTCCATGAAGTTTCATGTACAAGTTTTTTTGTTTTTTGTTTTTTGTTTTTTGTTTTTTGGTTTTTTTTTTGAGACTACATCTCGCTATTTTTGCCCATGGAACCACAGGCTCACGTTGCCCGGGGTACCATGGTCTCAAGCAGTCCCCAGCCTCAGCTTCCCAGATATCTGGGATTACAGGATTGCACCACCACTCCCAGCTATTTTGGGGGGGACTAAGTCTTGCTACGCTGCCCCGGGTAGGACTCGAACCATGATCCCCAGTCCCAGTCACGACTCCATAGGTCATGTACAAGTTTTTATGTGAACATGTTTTTAATTCTCTTGATTATTTATCTAGAAGTGGCTGACCAACAATCTTTGAACTCTATGATAAATATATTCTCCATTGTAAGCCATAGAAAATCCATTTTGAGAGGAAATGGAAGCAATAGGCACTATTTAACTTTCTGAGTCAACCAATTTGCCAGGGAACTATTCTATGGCAGGAACTATTGCAGGCACCCTGTAATCACCATCTCATTGACGTATCGCAATAATGATTACAGAATTGTGAACCTTATTTTATACATGAAGAATGGAAAATCTGAGTAATGTGCAAAATCACAGAACTAGTAACTGGTAGATAAATACTGCACTTAAATCTTTCAGCTAATACACTTTCCTTAGCTCTATGCTACCTCAGTGAGGAGGAACAACCAAAAAACAGATCATTAAACCCTTATGGGGAATCAGTAACTTTTGGGAAATGTTTTTCTAGACAGAAAAGCCCATCCAAGACAATTAATGTAAAGTTTGTTCCTAACTCCAGCTTGGCAATACCTGTGCTCTTGATCATTGTCCCAGGCATTTCTGCCCTGTGTATTGACAACAATTTACTCTTTAGCCTTCAACTATTCCTTGCCTCCAGTTGGTATCATTCAATACATTTCACTTAAATCTTCTTGGCATCATTTTTCTTGATTGACTCAGGTCATGTATCATAGTTAAACAAACTCTCAGTCTGGAATTTTAGAGCTGAAAATAGTGTACTATTTCAAACCAGAAAGAATTTAGAACTCACTGAATTTAATATCTTTAATTGTCAAATGAGAAGAATGAGCCATAGAGATCATAATATACCCATAAAACTATGTATGAAGTTTCTCTGAGGTACAAGTTCTGTCCTGGACACATCCATACACAAAAAGACAAGACCCTGCCTTGCACAGAGCTCTGATCTAGGTGGAAAGACATGCAATAAATAAGTTTAGAAATAAATTCATTTTCACCTAAAGGATGGTAAATACCATGAAGAAAATATAGCAGGGTACATGATGGTCAGTGACTAAGGAATATTATTCTGTGCAGGGTGGCTATAGTCTCCAAGGAAGTGATCTCTGAATTGAGACCTGAATGCTAAAAGGAGCCAGTCACGGGAGGATCTGTGGGACAATGTTCCAAACACAGAAAATAGGGAGGATAAACACTCTAAGTTAGAAAGAATCTCATAGTATTGCAGAAAGAGGACAGCAGCAAGGCAACAGACAATATGATCTCCAAAGTAGACCACTGTGTCAGTGAGCAAATAGAGAAAAAGGGAAATGGAAGGTTCCAGTAAGTCATGCTCAGAGTTTTGCGTGTTGTCAATGCTGGAAGAAAGCACTGAAGGGTTCTTGGCGGGGGGTGGGGGGGGGGGGG